>DVQH01000082.1:0-49576 GCA_018231625.1 Papilio phestus
GGCAAATGAGCTTGATTGATGCCTATTCCATCCCGCCCAAAACGGGTCTATTCTCTCCTTCCAAGCCACCTTATGGCTCACTGGCCTCTATTAACTAGTTCTCGGCCCTGTCTGGACCTCCAAACTCTGATAAAAACTAAGTAAATCCCTCTTTGTTGGTTAGATCTTAGCTCTGAATTTTGGAATGATACCAGTTTGTATTTTGAGGCCAATCTTGAAGTTGAATTTAGTCAGGAAAACCCGAAACTCCGACATGTTTAAGGGTAACTCAAATATGGTTTTGTAAAAAACAAATGGAAAACTGCAAAAACTTGCTATAATCGTACTTCAAGGCAAATGCAAAGTGAATTTAAATTGTAATACAAACCATGGTTGCGTCTTACATGTATTGTGGTCTAACATTGATAGTTTTGAAACATATTAAAAAACATTGAGAACAAAAAAACAACTAAGGTATTCCTGAGTTTATAAATTACTGTATATAGTTAGTTTTATTTAAAAAAACTCAGCACTTAGTTTTTTAGTTGAAAAGATTTAATTTAGGCTAAAAATTTTAAACTTTTGATTGTACTTCTCTAAAATTGTACTTAAATAGAATGCTATTAATTCTAACAAAGTCCAACATCCGACGCCCACTTGTATACCACTTGTGGTTTTAACAGTTTGAATGTAATTACTCATTAATAATAAGGGTTAGAGAAGCAAGCATGAGGCATGACTATCATCAACCCTAGTGATAATAAAATAGACAAGTTAGAGAAGTGTAAATTAATAAAGATGCCATTGAGTGCAATTAAGAGGTGTGTTGAATATAAGCATGCCTAGAAGCGAATAGCAAGGATGGGGCAATTTACGTTCAAAAGTTGGCCAAGTGACCGAATAGAGATGCACTGCAGTGTCGGGTGGCAGTTGGGCAGTGTCGGGAAGAGAGCCGACCAGTGTCCGACTGCCCAGTGCATTGTATCACGAGTATCCCAACCTCGACCCAGCAGTGGAAGCACAGGTGACTGCCCGCCAGCCAGTGGGCCGATGCTCTGCGCCAATTACACCTCGACTGAGCCTCCAAGGAGGCGGGGTCATAATACGCTAGAACTTGAAGCAAATCGAATACTCTTTGATTGGAAAATCACAAATGCTCTTTGATTGTTTTGTTTTTAAGTTAAACAAATACCTGAGGAATGGTGATACATGTAAAACAACGATCGCAAAACAAATTGGAAATGAAACTAATCTGAAAATCTCCCAAGCTCATTGTCTCATATTTGACTAAGCAATGACCTTTTTTTTAATTTCCCCGCAGTCAGTAAAATCTTTTTGGAAGACCTTTCGAAAGAGTGGTAACTAGTGAGGTAGTTGAATTGATACATTAGCAAGTATATACCGCCTCTTTGGAGCCTCGGTCGAGGTCTAGTGACGCGGCTGACATCCAACTGGTGCACATCCGACACTGACGGGACTGGTTTGGTGCTGCCGTGCGCACCTTGCACTCCTCGACGTCGACTCTCCTGATAATGTGCCGCGCGAATGGAGTAAATGTGGTGTGGTGAGTGGAGCACACTGACGGGTGTCTTGGTGGTGGCCATCTCAAAGTGGTCTGTCCTTTCAAGCCAGCGCGTCACATGTCGTCTGTGCCATTGGTGTGACCAACCCACCATCTACTGCCCTTCCGCTCCACCGGTATCGCCTTACCACCTTACTACCCACCGCTTCACTCTATTCACACCAATCAATGTGTCTGTCCCTTGCCATTTCCGCATGGTTCAACTTGATGCTTGGTTGAATCTGTTTGAACATGAGGATGTAAGTCGAAGTTATCTGCTTGTTGATTTGATCGTTACTGATCCAGAATCACCAAAAATAGCACTATTTTGATTTGAAAATAGGTCATTTTTAACTACATTTGTTATGTTGCATTGTTTCTAAGACAGTGTTATTTAATGAAAGTTTTTAGCAAACTACTCACGAAGTGTTTTTTGTTAATGATTATGGTTGATCATTGTAAAAACTCACCATTTTTTTGAAACTTTAATTTCTTCAGCTATAGTGAAGAGCCAAAAAAGGTGCCAAATGTGCGAGCAGCACTGTCGCCAACCTCATCAACGTGCTCTTCGGCGTCATCTTCGACACCAAGTGAGATCGATCCAAATGGTCTCTATGCAAATCACATCAACCGTGTTCAACTTCCGTTAGTGTTTAATAAATCCAAGCCAAACATTAGTATGCACAAGTTTATCAGTTCAAAAGGAAAGCAGATGACCAAAGAGAATAACACACCGTTTTGCAACCCCTACTTTTTGGAAGGTGATCACAACCATTCTCGACCTCTGAGGTATATGAGCAATCCCATCTTCTTCCGCAAACGACTGTCAGCTATTGATAAAATACAAGAAGAACTCCGTGAAATGAAAGTGCGCGAAGATGAATTAAGGTAAGTGGGAGCTTTTTGAATTGCATTACCAGGTAGTTTGTCATCGTTAACATCGCAGATGCCAACGAGTTCGAAATATTGGATTATCCTATCCCAATTTAAACAGTATCTGTGATGAAGATTTTACTAGCGACGATCAAACCATTGAGTCAAGCGAGGAAAACAAAGACTCGTTTCATAGTCGGTACAGCAGCAATCCTGATTTAATCAACGGTCGCGAGATTGTTGACTCTTCACCAGATCCCGATAATGTTAGTATTAACTTTTTCAACTTAATTCTTTATTATTTAGAACCTTTTCCATGCCACAGAATCTTAAAATCGGTGGACCTCGGCGAAAAATACCATTGATTGCCCTTTGGGAACAACGGATACAAGAGATTAGCGAAAAGAAATAATATCTAATGGTTTCGTAGTGCTATATTTGGTACCAATAATTGATATCTTTGATAACTGTCATCTTAGTTAAATTTTAATTTGATCAATCATTACACTAATTAACGGCGCTTTTCATTTATCGAATTGTATCACCCTAATTGCATTTTTGTAATTTTGTCTTGACATGTTTAACTAAACCTGTTAATGAGTTAATTTCTAAATGATTTGATTGTAACACAAATATGGATTGTATTATTTATTTTACACATATTTATTATTTGTTAAATTTTGAATAAAAATCTTATCGACAAGTTTGGCCTAAAAACAATAGTCATTAAAGAACTAAGTAGTAATTGTTTTGATTCATAAGTTATAATTTTAACGGTAATATCGGTATGACATAGAGCATGAAGCGCAGTGTGCTAAGTACCATTATCGATTATGATTCATGATGAAGCATTTAGTGGGGTAAAACTCGTGACGACGTAAAGTTGGTTCTAGAACAAACAAGCATTTTCCATTAGACTAACTAACAAAGAGGTTGATCACCAACAAACATCTTTTTGCCGTCGATTTGCAGTGAGTGTGAGTCACGCGGTGACGCTTCGGTGTACTTGTCCCTTTCCATCCAGTCATTTTCCGAGTTGCTAGTAATTAGGGTTAAGGTTAAGTTTTGTATTTTAAATTTCCAACTATTAAATGCGTACTTGTTAGAATCTTTCTTTTTCGATTGAGACCGATTTCTCCCTTGGAACTTACTGATAGTTGGTTTGAAACATAAATTAAAATGATTCCTTGATTTGTTACTAAATTTGTTCAAATGCTTGCGTCTTAACTTGATCTGGTTTAAGTAATCTCCCTGAGTCAAATTGTGAGTATCATTCGATTTCACCATACGAGTTGCCTCGTTTTTTCGTTCTTTACAAGTTAAAACTCCATTGCTAATTGACTTAAAGGTTTCAGATGTTACTGGTTTGTTGTTGCAATTAATGTCCTTTTCAGTAGTTTCTCGATCCAAAATGTGACACTTGACGATGGTAATGGGAAGCAGATTTTGATTATTAGCCATATGACTAGAAACTAGTTCGTCTTGACTCTGTTTACTAGAAGGTCGAGATAGCAAGTCTCCATGCTTCCATAATGTGCTTTGCTTTCTAATGACGTATGGGGCAAATAGATTAATCAGCATCGTGAGTAAGCGAGATAGCATATAACTTATACGTATACCTTAGCAGCCACTTTTGTTGACAGCCAACTACCGAACCAGGGCGACAGATGCGAACCCAAGCAATGGCCTCGAGAGCGGTGAAACGATAGTGCTTCATCAGGTAACAAGCAATCAGTGTACCTGTGCGACCTAATCCAGCTATTGCGCAAATCAGCACAGTTGTTTGCGATATTGCATTTTACTCTTAAATCTCTAAACAAACCTTTGCAGTGCACTGCGACAGCACCCGGAGAACTTTCACAAATTCGCAGAAATTCCTTCATAATCCAGTCGGTCGGAGCAGATCCATCCAAGAAGATGAGATCATGATGTACAAATGATTTGCTGGTAAATAAGGTCGCATCGTAGCGACTTTTGTTTAATCTAATGATTGTGGTGACATTGTTCTTTCTAAAGTAATTAATATAAAGCTTGATGTAGTTTTGTGAGCTCTCTGAGTATGTTTGAGGATCACAAAAAGCAATCAACTTGCCAGGTATGATCCAATTTAAATCACCATTCTCCACTTTTTCATAAAACAAATAATCGTATAAATTAAATTTATCAAAATCGAGAATCTGCTTCATGTGTGCCTACAACAAAGAGGCGTGTTAGAAACATTAAAACTACTATTTGTAGAAACAAGTAATTTACTTTATGAACAGCTTCTAGACAGTCTTCTAGGTAGAGAAAGCTGTCACTTTGCTCGAAGCCAGCGTGGACAAAAGGTGCAAAATTTTTGAATGCAACATAACTAGAAGAGAGCTCTTTGAGTCGGCAAGCCACCGTACCAGGCAAAAGGTGGTGATAGATAATCTGCAGTAGCAAACACAAAACATAGTGGTAAAGGTGGCATCACAGAGAGTGGCCACTTACACAATACGAGCCTACTAGAAAAGCCGCATTGACCCGTTTCTCTTTGTTGGCACTGGTCAGATGGATAACGATGCGACGCTTCTGCAAAGTTACCTCTGGTTTGTCAATGGCTCTACTCCATTCGTTCTACTGCACACCTGGAAAATGACGGCTACTCGCTTGCAGTACTGATACAGCACACTTAGATTTAATGGTCCAAAGTCATGGTTGAATCTGAAAGCATAGCATGGCATGCATTAACAAATCGGCACACAACCATCCCTCCAACTACCATATACGTACGCTTGGTAAATAAGCTCATCATCTGTGTACAAATATTGTATATTAGAATCACTTTGCTTACGAAAATGACTCAAATTAATATCGGACAAAGTAGCAAAATAGAATTGATCTAGCAAAATTTTGAAAATAAAGCGTTAAGCATCTCAGTCCAAACAACAAGTTTGCTCGTCAACCTTTCAAGAGTTCACTAAAATGTAAAGAACGCTCTTTAAGATGATTAATAGCAGTCAGAGTTCGATCCATGATGAGATTGTTGTGAGTTAAATCACAGAACGTATGGAAATTTCAGAGAACAAACAATGCGAAGCCATGAGACACTGGTAATGCCGTGAATGCGGTCAGTGAGTTCCACCAGGGCGGGCCCGGTGAGCAGGGAGAGAGAGGGAGAGAGAGAGAGAGTGAGGGGAGAGAAGATGGATCCCGCGCAACTCTCTCGGCTCCCGGGTAGCGCACTATAGACGCTGCCTCCACACAACTTGATCCACATAGATTGCATTCTCCCATTATGATACAAACAAACGATCTAGATTACGTTTATTGATAAAATAATATAATCACAATGGCTATAATTAGCACAATGACAAACTTGACTAATACAACAAAACTTATATATACAATAAAATAAAATTAAAGAATTAAGCAAATAACAAGATAAGAAAGACAGAACATTTACTCTTCAAAGTTAGTTATAATCAAAGTGCGGCCTTTAGGATTTTCAAAACGGTCAGGAGTACTGATCGACATAAGTGCACGAACGCCAAAGTAGAGTATAATAACCAAAATAAGAGAAACAATGAGACCAGAGAAAATTGGCAATGTAAACCAAACGGTACAGTCAAAACTTTCACTAAATTTTGTGCTACTTTTGGTATCAATAAATGGTTGAATTTGAAAACGTTCAAATACAAGTTGTTCGACTGCAACGATATTTAATTAGTAATTAATACAAATAAATAGAATAACTTAAATACACACCTTTATTGTCGTTTTTGAATTCAAAAACGGCATTACCGCAGCTATAAGAAAACCCATTTTCAGTTGACAAAGCGGGTGTGGAAATAAGCAAAGAAGTATTGCCTTCTTTGTTGTTTTGCTCTGGTGTGATTTCAATCGATTCAATTGTCCATGGGAGACTGAATACAAATACGTTTTGACTCATTATTATAAAAATCAAACAATAAATGGAAACTTACAGTTGCTTTGTTTTAAACTTGAAAGTGATATGTTTACTAGTAGATATCAACGTTATTTCCTTAGCATATTTGATGTTGCCTGATGTTTCATTTTCACATGTTTCAGTTACCGAAGAAATGTCAAGAGTCTCTCCATTGAACTGAACACTTGATGCAAAAAAATAAGAGCATGTATTTCCCAAGATTTTCTTGGTAGAATCATCTTTTTCTTCAGCAGCACGACGAGTTCGTTCATTGACTTTCATAAATTGATTATCTTTCCCTGTAAACATATAAATAACAGGTTGAGACTCATTTACAAGTTTCATGTATTCTTGAATAGTTTTTTCATTTTCTTTAAAATTTTTTCCTTTCAGATAAACTATATTCTTGCTTCTTTGCATATCATTTTGAATAGAGAACTTCTTAAACAAAGAATAAAATTCCGGAGAATACTTTGCATCGGTGAACAATAACTGCGAAAATAACAAATTACTAATCAAATATAGCTCAAATGCAATAAACCGTATTAACTAACCGTATTAAATTGAGAAGACTCATCAAATAATTTCGATACAAGTGGAAGTTGAGAGTGAGTCAACTGCTCCACATCCAGGTGGTCTTGCACAAACGCAACAATGGGAGCATTGGGCACTTTTGCCCTGTACTCTTCAAGGACATCTTCGGGATCAACTTGATCTACAAGAGTAGTGAATCGCGTCTCCGGTGCAGGAATGTGTTGAGACCAAAGCAAGAGAGGCGCTGACGCTGAGCTAGAGGCTCTGACAAGCAAAGAACAGAGCCCTAACAAGAGAAAATGAGGTATTCCAAGAGACATGGTGACCAATCGACTAGAGGTGAATGGTGCACGACACTACTGAGCCACGAGACCAGACTGGTATCAATTGGATGACAAACGCCCCGAGTGATGCTCCACACACGCAGACGCCAACAGCTGGCTCTCCAACCCACCCCTCCACACATGTCGTGCTTCCCTCTCCTCCATGTCACTCTCTATTTCATTTATCTAACTTTTATTTTAAGTTTATATATAAACTTAATAACTATATAAACTCACAGAGTGAGCTGCAAATATATTTGCAAATAATTTATTTTTTACAAATATATTTGCAAAGTCAGTTTTTTGTTTGTAAATATATTTTCAAAATTTAACAATTTGCAAATATATTTGCAGCTCACTCTGTAAGTGTACGTGTTTAACATGACTAATGCAAAGTATTAGATCAGTTTATTTAAACGTTATACTCCATTGATTTTGTCCTAATTATTATACTCTTTAAGTCTTAATGATTTTTACGGCTTTTTTGTTTGCAAAAATGAATCATTTAATTCATGAATTTTATTTAAAAAGTACTTTGCGGGTCTATTGCACATTCACAATCTTAGAAAATTCAAGAATTGGAAAGTGACGCATTGACAGTTTCGGACTTGACTGTAACAGACTTCCCCTCTACCATTGGCAGTATTTCAAGAACTGATCACGTACAACTTTGGATAACATTATGACAAGACGTGGATAGAGAAAAGCTTAAAGATATGTTTATTCCTTATTAATTATAACTATGTTTGTCTAAGTTTTTTTTTCAAAAGCACGTATGGTTATGTGAAAAAAATAACTCAATAAAAACTATGGAATCACACTGCTATTAAAATTTAAATGCATATACATGCATTTATGCTAAACATGCAAATGTTAGGATATGGTAAGTTCGAAATAATATCATGATTGACTAAATAATCTGTGCAATTGGTAAGTAAAAGATAAATAGATGGCTATGGAAAGAAATGAACATGGCTATGAACTGCCAGTACTGTCATAGGTATGAAAATGAGAGTACAAATAAAAAAATGGATAGGTGAGGAAAGAGGTGAGAATAGTGCCATTGAGTGTCTGGGTCAGAAAAGTTAAGAAAGAGGCGTGGCATATACATTGTGAATGTAGTCGGTTATAACCGATAAGCCACACCCTTTTCTAACCTTTTTCTAACTGAGTGAGCTTGCTTGGCGTACGTGATAAATGCATGGACGTGATCTGTGGAAGGGCCTCGCGCTCGCCGTACGACGACTTGTAAACAGACTACGCTGGGCTGGCTCGCACACTCTAGCCTCTATTTGGTTCTCATTTGGCCTAGTCTTCACGTCTCATCTTGAATTTAGCATGATTCTCGCGTGCTCGTCTTTCCTTCCGCTCACTTGACTGCTCTGTTTAGTCTCTCCGGCTTGTACTACCTTCAGTGCTGCTACAGTTTTTAAACAATGGGTGAACACAATCAAAAAACGGTCACAATTCCCAAAATAATGGTTTTTAGACCATCCATTCAAGAGATGAAAAATTTTTCATCTTATCTTGAGTATATGGAATCTCAAGGTGCTCACCACGCAGGATTAGCTAAGGTATGAGCAACTTAAATATTGAAAAAGTTATTTTGCATAAGTTTTTATTTATTTTGATTAAACAGATTATTCCACCACCGGAATGGATTCCTCGCAAATCGGGGTATAAAGATGAAGATATAAATGTTATAATTAAGTCACCGATACAACAAATGGTGACTGGCAGTCGTGGATGTTATCTGGTATATAACATGCAAAAACGTTCTCTAAAGTTTAAAGATTTTAAAAGACTGGCAACTTCTCCAAAGTACTGCCAGCCGGAATATTTTGATTACGATGATCTCGAACGAAAATACTGGAAAAATATAACGTACAATCCTGCAATTTACGGTGCTGATGTTCCTGGCACGCTAACCGATCCTGATTGCGATGAATTCAACATTAACAAATTGAACACCATTCTGGATTTGATCAATGAAAGCTATGGTGTTAAAATTGAAGGTGTTAACACTGCTTATTTATATTTCGGAATGTGGAAATCATCTTTTGCATGGCACACCGAAGATATGGATCTATATAGTATCAATTACTTGCATTTTGGTGCTCCCAAATCTTGGTATACCGTTCCTCCTGAATACGGCAGGAAACTGGAGAAAATTGCAAATGGTATTTTTCCTTGTAGTATTTTATAACATTGAACTAAATATATATATTTTTCAGATAACTTTCCTAAATTGGCAACCGCTTGTAGTGCTTTTTTACGTCATAAAATGGTCTTAATGTCTCCTCAAATTCTTAAGAAATACTCAATTCCTTTTAACAAGATAACTCAAGAACCTGGAGAATTTATGATAACGTTTCCATATGCTTATCATGCTGGATATAACCATGGTTTCAACTGTGCTGAATCTACTAATTTTGCTTTACCTCGATGGATAGAATTTGGAAAACGTGCTACAAGGGTAAAGATGCATTTTTAATAATTGTAACAATTTTTTTCAAAATTAATTTATTTTATAGTGTCTTTGTCGAGCTGATACGGTCAAGATTTGTATGGACGTTTTTGTGAAACGTTATCAACCGGAAAGATATGAGAATTGGCTTAAAGGTGAAGATGTCGGACCTGACCCGAAAGATCCAAAAGTGATATGTGCTGCTCCATCACCATATGAAGTAGACTATAACAGCACTCGTAAATTGTCTAAAAGACCTAATCGGGAATTAGTGCAGCATCCTGATGGCACTTATAGTGAATACTATGTTGACGATGATCACAACGCAGAGCTATATTTTATTAACGAGAGTGAATCTAATATTGATAGAAGCATTCGATCACAGAATAAGAAAAGAGCTCGTGAAATACTCAGAAAAGAAGAGTCAAACTTAAGAACGGAGACAGTTGTTGACCAAAGCCAAAAGGACCGATCTCAGCCCACTTCCAGTTTCTCAAACGGCCACTCTTCAAATGGCGCTAACGAAATTGAAACGCAGACTCTTCTCGAGACACACTCAAATGGTTATTTACTTATTTTGTATTTGTATTGGTCAATTAATTTTTCTAATTATTCTTTGTTTAACCAGGCCAAAGTTCTCACATGGTCTCATTTAGCAAAGAACGCTTCAACGAATGCATTAAGGTAATTAATTTTTGACTGATTTAGTGGGCACTAGAGTTAAATTCTGAAATTTTCAAATTATTTATAGGAACTCTCAAGTTTGGAAGATCTTTCGGGTAGAACTTTGCAATATATTGATAACCCGAGGGCTTTTCAAGATGAAGTCAAGTTGAATTTTTATGTATCACTAATTGAACCATATTGTTCGATATGTATTATTTTAAGGCCTTTTGAATTGTCAAGATCTCCCGACTATGCATTGTTGAAACGTTGGTTTCCTCCAGATACCAGTCAGATGTTGCTGCCAAAGTCTCTGTTTGCGTCCAAAGTGAAAAAAATTGAATTTCTCAATGGTGATTTGAATGGCAACGAGACCAAACAGTCATGTCTTCTTGTATGCTCCGTATGTCATCTGTGTGTTCATTCTGGTATGTTTCTCAATGATTAGATATATTGTTTTGTTTTGTATATATATATAATATATATTTTGCAGTTTGTTACGGCAAAGATGTTTCAGTGGATCGAGCTACCTGGAAGTGTGATCGTTGTAGTGAAAATGATTTGCAAGCTGCTTGTTGTTTGTGTCCTGTTCGTGGTGGAGCCCTGAAGAAGACTGTTTGTGGTCAATGGGCTCATCTCACTTGTGCTCTGGTGTTATCTAACGTCAAGATTGAGACTGATCATGGTATGATGCCGATTGACATCAGTGCTGTGCAAGTCTCGCTCAACAGTGATCGCATGGTACGTTTTCACTTATTCTCTTTTAAATCTATATTAATTAATTTATTAAATATATTTTAGACATGTATTTTTTGTTCCAAAACATCAAATTTTAGTTTTATTTCGAATTACATAATTGGATGCTGTATTCGATGCAACATGAACACCACTTGCATGGATTATTTTCACGTTTCTTGTGCTCACCGAGGAGGAATATCATTCGAGGTTAACGATAATTCAACTTCATTTAAAATTATCTGTCACAAGTGTAAGAGTGTCAAGATGAATCGAAGGGAACTTCAAAATACGATCAGTATTGAACCAGAAATGACTGTAATTGCCAAGTTTAGACAATTCTACTCATACGGAAAAGTTTTGGACAAATACGAAGAGATGTTTCATCATGTTCAGTTTGTGGACAACACCATTGGCAATGATATTAGGAGTCAAAACATTTTGGTAAGTGTTATTCTTTGGTTTGAATGTTACCATTAAGTAAGAAATTGTAGAATCGTGATTGCATCAACGAACAGCTTGCCATTGGTGACCCAGTAGAAGTGATCTGGAACAAGCAGCAGTTGCACGGCAAATATGCCGGCAGTCACATTTCCAACATGTTCACTGTAGAATTTGACAACGGAAAACAAGCACCAGTTAGACGCGAAGACATCTACCTTCTCACCGACGACTTACCCAAGCGTGTTCATATTAAATTTATTGAAAGTCTTAAGTATCTTGATTAGTTAGTACAGTTTGCATGTGTTTTCTCTAAGACGATATATTTTTTCATTTTTATCGATTTTATAATATATATATTCTTAATTTTATTTTATATAATATAGTATTTTCATTAGCCTCTATGAGACAGAGGCCTTATGTTTTTGAATATATTCATTTTTCAAAATTCGGCATTTTTGCATTGTGTATATATATGTTCATGTGACTATTATAAATTATTATGTTTGTAAAACATTTTATTTTGTTCAACAAAAAATTAATTTATAAACTTAAATAAATTGATCTTTTAACCTATTCGAAATTTGATTATACGCATTATCATTCATCATTATTATAACTCGTGTTTGACCTCTGCGGTTTTGCCTCCGTTTTTACAAGAGGCAGACGGCGCTTTAGCGCCGGCTCTTTGGTAAAAAATATAAACTAATACAAAAAAGTACTGTGCATTACGATATTGAATGTTGAATAAGTACCAGTGCCACTTTACACAGTAGAGGACCAGACGGGTACGTGATGAATGGCAGTGCGCAGGTCCGCGTTCCAAAAGAATCTCAATGTTATTGCTGACATGAGTTGATTGAGTTTGGGGAATCAAGACAAGCAAAGATGTTCTATCTACTACCGTCTAATTGGTCACCTTGCCTAGATCGCTACTGGCAATGGAGGTATAGCACGCGTTATGATTGTGATCAGTGCCTTCTCTGGGAGACACACTCCATTAGCAAGATGCCCGATTATCTCCGGTTCAACCCGTGGATTTTGTCTGGTTATAGACGTGCAGACCTCTCAACCTTACAATGCCTTTTGTCAATTGGTCATTTGCATAACGAAACAATTAATATCATGACACATTGCTTGCCCATTTTGTATGTGCTTTTCAACTACAGTACCCTTTTTAACAGTGCCTTATTCGGCTCCTATCTCACCTATTGTCACATCATAAGCTGTTTAACACCATGGATAGGTTCAGTTACCTACCACGTGTTTATGAACCATCGACTCGGCATTCAAGTTTACCAAAAGCTGCTGCAACTTGACATGCTTGGTATATGGATCACGCAAACTTTTGGCGCATTGACTACTATTACGGCTAGCTTTATAGCGTTTAGTGCCACTACTCGTTCCATTTGTGTATTTTTGTACTTGGTACTTTCGGCGGTGGCACTGTACAAAGGCATCACGGCACACTACGCTTGGCAACGGCCTCTGAGCTTTACTCTACTTTTCTTAGTTCGCGTGACTGCGTTCATAATTCGCATTGGAACTCATCACCAACTGGTGAGCACCTATCAAGCTGGGCACATTCTGAACGTTGTGATGCAAGAGATATGGCCTATTCTCGGTGCTCTCATCTCTGTTGCTCGAATTCCGGAGCGCTTCTTTCCGGGTCAGTTTGATCTTTGTTGCAACAGTCACAACATCATGCATTGCATGGTGGTGCTCGGGGCCATCCATATGCATTTGGCTTTTCTTGCTGACCTCAACATTGTGCTGCTCAACTCGTAATCTCTTTGGAAATACCATCGTTTCTTAAAACTTTCCATAAATATATAACCTTCAGTTGCCACTCATTGTCTATAATGCCATATGTCATAGTAATTTTCAAATGGGAATTAAAAACCATATTATATATTAAAAATAAATTCAAAAATAAAAACAAATTTGCATCCAGTTCAAATTGTTTTTCGTAATACAAAACTATGCTTGTGGTCCTTAAATAAAAATATAAAATAATTTCATAAAATCAAACAACAATATCCAAATGAATTTAACAAAAAATAAAAATAAAATAGGGTCACAATGCTGGATTGAATTAGATGAAGCGAGCATAGTTTGCGAGATGTTGGAGAGGAGGGTTCAAATCAATGGCTGGCACCGAGAAAGTTCTGAATGCCCACTGCCACAAACATGGCAAAAAAGGTGAAGAGGGTAAGAATGATGAGTGCATTGCGCTGGTCGCTACTCAATGGATTGCACACTAAACGCACCAGTTTTGAAGGCTCACATTCACTGACTGCACACTGATCCACGCTCGTTTGATGGTTTTGCTCAAACACTTGGTGTTGTATCAACTGTTGCGGGTTCTGGTACTGAGCAAATTGTTGTCGACCTCGACGGCCACTTGCTTTAGAGCTGCTTGCACTCGGATGTTCCGGCGTTATTACGCTAAGAAGATTGCTGATCAAAATGGCTTTCTCGGAGTTGGAACGCACACGAAACGTGTACTCTTGTTGGGGTCGAAGATGAGAAATACGGCAACTTACGCCGTAACCTTGATGCACCATTCGACTGTTAGGACTGTCATGCAAATTGGCTAACATTAGATCAACAATAAAGTGCTTCTTGTGGTCAGCGTACTCGTTCGGTTGGTTGAAACACCATTTCAAGCGAACGGAACTTGACGTAATACAACTACAACTCAATGTTAGAACTTCAATCTTTGGCAACATATGTTTTGGCGACTGTTGAACTATTCTGGGTACCAGTGTGTTCCGAACATGCCTCTCTATTTGCGATTCGTCCGACTCACTCTTGTCGCTTTCAGCTGCGGTAGAGGTTTCATCAAACGCTGACAAATAGTGCTCCAAGTTACCATTGGGCATCGATTTTCCACTGATGCTAGCAATCGACGTGTCATCATCGTCATCTCCTTCAACTCCTGTTAAAACGAGCAATTCTTCTTGGACATACATAGCATCATTTTCGTTGTCTTCTTCAACGTTTTCCTGGTCACTATGAATCTTAGATTGCCCTTGACTCATTTCAATGCTAAAAATATCATCTTCTTCGACTTTTGACGAAGGTGGATGTTGATGTAACTGTGTACTCATTTTCAAATTAACTTCATGAAGGTCATTACCGCTCACTGATTGTACGTTTCTCCCAGAAGAATAATTAGAGCTTTTGGATCGTTTCACACCATGATTTGCTTGATAATTCATAGAATTTACAGATAATCCTGGCGTTACATTAGAGCTCTCACAGAGCTTTTGCGATAGAACCTCAACATTATTAGCATTAAGGTTGTAGTCAAAACAAAAAGTTTTTGGGTCGTTTCTTGAATTTCTTGCAACGTCTTCTTCGATACTGTAGCAATCTTCTTTGTAATACTTAGAGTTATCATTGATTTGGTCCATAATTGAAATTTGGGAAGCATTTGAAGAGTTGCAAGAATAATCGTATGACTTGCAGGTGTATTTGGTAGTTTCATTCAACTCGCTACGCGAGATATTAGTACAGTTTGAAAGTGAGGATGAGTGACGACTGTAATAGGTTGACTTGGAATTATCGGATTTGTAACTACGACTTGGAGTGACTTTGCTAGTTGAACTAGTGTTGTAATAATTGGTGTTGGCGTTATAATTGGAATTAGCACGTTTGCTGTTTGGCGAAGGATAGTTCCGACTGGAGCGTCGGTTACGAGGGTACGAAGAGGGGTTCAAGGGAAAGAATGCTGCATTAATTGGCGACAACTGCTGCAGTGGCTGACTTGTTAATGGCAATACCAAAGAGGCTTGCGAACTGTTGCCCACTGCACTACAGCAACAACAGTAATTGGAAGGCGAATGTTGGGCTTGGCTTGAAGCATAAGAGTGCGAAAGCGAGTTGTCTCCGCCATTGATTGCAGACAATATGATATGCCTTAAAGTTCCATTCTCGTCAACTATTTGCTGTATCATGTGACCAGGAGGGACCTGATAAAATCAATAATTATATCATAAATTATTAAGTATATAATTTAGAAAAATTATAACATACATGAACTGGCATTGGGATTGGTGGAAAGACATGCTGAGAAATCATTTTGATGGTTGTTGGTCCTCGAAGGATTGTTTCTTTACCATCAAAAAACTGAATTGCAACAGATTCCCCTAGTATAAATGATAAAAAACTTTAAGTTTATAACAACAGTTAAACCATTAATTTACCTGAATTAACATGTAGATCCACAAAGTGTGGAGGACCAGGCAATTGGCTTCCCGAAGCCGAACTTAACATATTGACTTCGGCCATTGAAACCATTTAGGAGGTAAGAAAAACGCTAGAGATGATTTTAAGAAATGTGCTTGGTTGGAGGTCATCAGTTGCAGTCTGATAAGACTTGCCAAAACGGTAGCAGCGTCCTTTAGTGTCAACACTGAGGTTAACAGCTGTTGCACTCGATTGTCATACTAGTTGTGCTCATGATAATGGTCGCTCAGGACTTGGGCTGGTGAGGTTGTGCGAGCAGAGACTGGCAACCAGTGCCAGATGCCAATCTGACAACCAATGGCTCGACAGAAGCGGACCTCGTCAAGAGGCTACCGCCGATAATTCCACTCGTCGCTCCAGGTATAACGGTACTTTGCACTAGCAAGCGGTGCCACTACAATTCTACCGCCTCTGCTGCTGCTGTTGACGTGGCACACTGCACGCAGTACTGCCTCTGCCGTCACTGTGTCGTCACAACCGCTGCCTCCGCACACTAACTATCCCCGAGAATTGTATCTTGCCTACAAGCCTGTCCCACACTCTCTTCTCCTCTGCAGATCAGAGAGAGAGAGAGAGAGAGAGAGAAAGAGAGAGAGAGAGAGAGAGTCGGTCAGAGTGAGAGTAACTTCCGAAATAGCAGCACGTTAGCTGTAGCACTGCTAGCGGCTGTCCGCGTCCACGCTGGCTTGACATCACTTGGTGAGCGTACGAGCTAACTTTGACATTTAGGTGCCAGGCGGAACCATTGATGGAAAGCAATTCGAGACTTAAATGCACACAAGAAGCACTGATGGCAACCTGTCTTGCATTGCTTAGGCCCGAGTCTTTTACAAATCATTATCAAGAATCAACTAGCAATTCTTGCTTTGATTTGAAATAGAGGAGTCTACCACCCGAGTGTAAGGAATAAACCCACAAATATTAAGGCCTTAAGGCTGTCAATAATATAGACACCACTTATAAGAGGTATTAGGGGTATTTGTTTTTATTTACTTCAGAACACTGTTAAATGTCACAGTAGAAAAAATATAGAAACAGCTATTATTGCACATTGATGTGTAAAGCGTGTTTCCACGAAAATTTCACCCGTTTTGGCAAATGACAACTGGCAACCAGTAAAGTAGCAATTTGTGAATCATTAGACAAAAAACTGGATAAATTGATAGTTGTATTTGTTGTTGCCGCCACAATACGAAGAATCTATCGATACTTTGCAAAATCCTATGGATGGAAAAACACTTTGTCTTGCAGTGTTTTATAAAAATTATCAGTAATTTTTCTATTTTAAAATTTAAGACAGTTTTGATATTAAGTTTTAGGTAGAAGTAGATCTTGAGATAAAATTAGTTGTGTAATATTAGTAGTTTAATATTTTTAAACTTTATGAATTCACCTGAATGGTTGTTTATCCATATTATCTATCATTATCCAATAACCTATCATTGACAATTGCACAATGCAAAATATATAATTCTCTCTTTGCTTCATTTTTCCATGTAATTTCGAAGAGTTAAACTTGAAGCAATACATCCAATATAGAATCTATCACATAGGCAGCATGAAATTGACGATACTTAGAAAATGAAAATATCGATAAAAACATTCATTAATCTACTAATTGAAAACCTTAATTTGGGTCATTCCATAAGCATTATGCAAAGCATTGTCTCTCTACGGTTTTAGATTACATGTACATAAATAAAAAATATATTAAGATTCAGTGTAACTCAGTGTAAAATTGTTGCGTGCAGATGTTGATTACACACAATATTGAATGTTTCGATCTTAAATTCCTCGACGATTTCAAGCTAACTTAAAAACTTTAACAGTTTGATAATTACATAACTTCTAAATCAACCTGTCTAAATCAAACGCTCTATTAAGCTTATGTTACAAATTACTTATTAAATTTTCTAACCTTATTTTTCTGGATTCTAATTTAAAGCATTTATAAATTTTTGGCACTTATATACAAAATAACAATAACGATATATACAGACAATATAGATTAACATATTCTTGCTACTTTGCAACTACATTTTATTGTTATTCATCCCCAGAAATTAATCCAAATTTCACTTTAACTTGTTTTCCAACCATTTAAATAGTAAGAAATAATAACTATAAAATAAAAAACTAATACCACATTTGGTAATTCAAAAGAACTAAATATTGACAAAAGTTTTATTTAAAATGATGACATTTTACATTAGAATTTGTTGAATTGTTTCTTGGAACTGGCCGACTTGGTCACTTTCAAGACGTTGAATCGAACAGTCTTGCTGAGGGGCCTGCACTCTCCAACGGTGACAACATCGCCAGCGGCCACATCTCTGCAAACATTGAGCATAATTTGTATATTAAATTACTGCTTTGCTTTTCGATTCAATGCTTTCTAGTTTTTGCACATTGTCAGTTTAAACTAATACGATTCCTCACATTTAGTAACTCAGTAGACCGTCGTGTATTTTCATCATTCTAACATTTTAGCCTATCTATACTGACTGTAATAAGTTGAACAATACCTGAAGCAGGGCGACAAGTGAACAGACATGTTTCGGTGTCGCTTCTCAAAACGGTTATATTTGCGAATATAATGCAGATAGTCACGTCGAATCACAATGGTGCGCTGCATCTTAGTCTTGACCACGACACCACGGAGAATGCGACCGCGAATGGCAACATTGCCGGTGAAAGGACATTTCTTGTCGATGTAGTTTCCCTCAACGGCCTGTTGTTATACCAAATATTAGTTCACAATTCAAACAAAAAGCAAGATAGAATTAATTACCTCCTTAGGGGTACGAAAACCCAAGCCAACTTTGCGAACATAGCGAGTAACTTTTCGG
The DNA here is from genome assembly GCA_018231625.1 of Papilio phestus. Lineage (NCBI taxonomy): Eukaryota > Metazoa > Arthropoda > Insecta > Lepidoptera > Papilionidae > Papilio > Papilio phestus. The sequence goes on from DVQH01000082.1 coordinate 18,593, forward strand.
TATTTACCTGCGCGGCCAGTAGGTGGTTTCTTGTTAAGAAACACGGTGGGCTGCTTCTGGAAAGCTCTCTCGCTCTATGAACCAAAAATATTAGTAACTCAGAATCAGATAAATAATGTTCCAATACTGTACCTGCTCGGCAACGAGTTGATTTTGCTTCATTTTGGAAAACACTGAACCAACAACGTGACAGGCACACCGAAGAAAGGAAGGGAAGAGGAAACAAGAGTGAAGAGTGTGTGCGTGCTCAACCTCACTCACAAACTCTGTGACGCACACAATCACCCAACTGCGCATGCGTGCTTCTGTGTGCTATAGTACTAGTAACCAGAACTGACACTAGATGACACTACTGTTTCAATGTTTAGTAAATACATATAGTGTAGTATTTACATTCGCACCAATGATGGGCCGTTTCTAATCCACCATTTAACTTTTCTCTTATTTTCTTATTGCTACACCCATTCAACACCTAAAATATGAAATATTCCAACATTTTTCTCATTTATTTATTTATATTTTTAATTTTAGTCAATTTAGGTCTAAAGATTTTTGGCTACTGGTCAACTTTATTATATTTTTCTCTAGTCTTATTGGCCTACTATGTGATCTCACGTTCCACTCAAAAGGGTTCTAGTGATATTTGCAATCTATGGCTTTCAAAGCCGGAATCTATATTTTCTGATGTGATTGAAGAGAACACGCTAAAGAGCAACGATGAAATGACCATTTGTTTGATGTGCAATGACTTTGCTTGCGAGAGGCACGATCCTGAGCTTGCCATTTATTTACAACCTTGGAAGCATTTGCTAATTGATCCTGAAGTTAACACCAAACTTGAACAGTTGTTTGAGTTTTTGCTTAAAAAATACACAGAAACGTGGCTTGATGATGTGTCCTATAACAAAGAAGAAATATTATTTCAACTTAAAAGTTTAATTCGAATTGTCGCTTCTTCTTTGCTGTTAAGATTATATCGCAAGTTCAATTTTAGCGATTTTTTACTAGGCAAATTTCCCAAATATTTGATGCATCATTTGGAGATGTACATCTATGGAAAACGTAAGGCTAAATCAGGAAGATTTCTAGAAGAATCTGTTTTACATCAGTACAGTAGCTTAATTCATCCTGCATTAATTTCGGCAGAAAATGAAAGAAAATATCTAAAGTCGATTGCCGATCTTATTATCTACAGTTCTCTTCCTCCCAAATACACGCGCTGTGATGTGAGCAAGGCTGTTTTGAACGAATTTATTTCTTGTTGCTTGTTATCTCCTTTGGTTGAAATTTTTACTGATCCTGACAAAATTAATATATTTTTTATCAGCTTATTAAATAACGGTGATAATTATAGTCAAGCTCGGCATATTTCGAAAATGAGTTTGAAGGAAAACCGAAGTAAAGTCGAATTTTTGATGCATTTTAAAATTTTTAATTATGAGAGTGACAAAAATCATCTAGGTGTTAAATTGAAAACAATCTTAGAAGATCAACATTTATTATTCTTATTTACCCAATATTCCAAAGAAGAATACTTTCTAAATTATCTTCAGTTTGTGATGCATATGAACTCGTTTTTTAATCAAATTATTAATCCAGATTTATCTGATAGTCAACAAGAAGAACTACATAAAAAGTTAAGCAATATATACAACATGTATTTCGTGAAAAGTAGTAAAGATTATATTTATTTTGACCAAAAAATTTCATGTGGATTCAAAGAGATTGTTCAATCTAATTATACTCAACTGGTATATTTTCGTAATTCTCGTTCACTTTATGACGCATACGAATTTGTTAATTACAAATTGGAATACTATTGTCATAAATTTTTTCTCACCGATGTTTATTTAAAATTGATATGCGGTCAGCGTTCTCTAAGTTTCAACCTCAATAGTAGCGAGGTTTCCCAAGAAAATGACAATCATAAAATTGATAAATCGAAGCAACTGCTCGAAAGAGATAATTTCTTAAGCGAGAAGTTGTCCGAGAATCCAAAAGATTTAAGTAAATGGAAGGTGTCAATTCCTAGAGTGGTCTCGCAACTTGATTCTGTTGGTCGCGAGACTCATTTTTTTGAGATTAACGTGGTCAAAGTGGAAGATGAAGAGGAAGTTTTGGAAGAGTGCACTATTCACAGGTTGATCGGTGAATTCTACACGCTTGAATCACGCCTCAAAGAGTTCCATGGTGATGAGTTAGAAAATATCAACCTCCCTACTCGTAAACTATACCTGCGACCAAGTCGAAACTTTTTAGAGAGTCAGCAAGTTGAATTTGAATACTTTTTGCAGCAGTTGCTGGCAAATGACTACTTGAAAAGAAGTGAACTGATATGCAGCTTTTTAAGTTGTTCCGATTGGCACAATAATTTGTTAGAAAACTTCAATTTGACCAAGATGATTCGCAATGTGCCCTCTAAGTTTTCCAAGGAACGCGGACAACACCTGGAATCATTTTTGAAGCACTTTGTGGAGTCAAGTGAGAAAAGCGACAACTGGGTGGCAAACAGTGGAGAGGAAGAGTTATTGGGCAGTAGGTCGAGGCGACGTGGTGTCAACTCACTACTCACCATCTCACCACCCAAGCTGACATCCACTGCAACCGATCGCACCACTGCCCACATTGAGTATCTCTATGATCACTTACTTCTCATGCTCATTCGTCTTTACAATCTAAGCAATTTTATTGTTCAATTTTTGTTACTTTTGCGTCCACTTATTCGTCAGACTTTTCAACATCTTTGTGACTATTTTCTATGTAAAAAAGCAAAGCATATGTTGAAACCAAACAAACTTGTCGAATTGCTTCACTACTTAACTGAATCCCTTAATAACACCAAGGGTGATCGGCATACTTTCCCATTAAATATGTCTCGAAACCAGCGATCCGAATTGGCGTTAAAACTGATAACTGGTATCATTCCAAAGTGGCTAGTAACCCATCTTACCGATTATAGCAAGCATGAAGAAGTTGTCTTTTTGCTATTCTCGCTTCTTCAACATCGTTTATTGAACAAACAACTGCTTTACCTGATTCTCAACATTTTAGTTGCTGAACTATTTCCAGATGTGTTGCTAAACACGGTTGAGCACACTGGGTCATGAAACATTTTTTTTGTTGATATTGTGTGACATTTGTTGCTGTTTGATTTGTGCTGTTAGCCTATTTTATCAAATGTACAAATAAATACAAATATGTTGTGCGAGTAATGTTGGAATGTTACATTGATTCGAGTGAGAGCCATTTCCTAGGTTTGACACCCCGTCATTAATGGTGACAGGCTAATCCTTTGTGTGATGATGGCGATATATTGTTGCATGTCGGTATAGTATCCAGTGATGAGCAAGGGCACTGAGAAGCAATCATAACTCGGTGATGGCGCGATCAGTGCTGCATGATAGCCTCGAACCGTTTCAATTCAGATGCTGACCATGCACTGACCAACTTGAGTGTTGGCTTCAATGGCGACGAGGTCGAACTGGCTGGTGGCACAAGCGCTGCTCAATTTCCACTAATCCACGGGCAAATCGGGGCTTTGTTAGCTTTTCTATTCATTGCCATTTGCTTGGTCATTGTAATTCAAGGTACGTAGTACACACCGCAAGCTACTATTCCAAACCGGAACTGGTAACAAAAGACCAGACCGTTTAGCATTCAATTATATGCGGCACCAGATTGAGGATGAGGCGATGGTGAAGCGATGTGGAGGGAGGAATTCTAACAATGATTTCTGGTTTGGGTCACCCAATGTTGGACAATGTGTCGTGTCGGGCACTTCAGTGTGTCCACGCATCACTAACCTTCATTGTGCTACACACATCGACATTTTTGTTGGTGGAAGGTGACCAGAAATAGTCTGGTAGTGGACAGGCACTGATTTAGATTCCAATTAGCACTGGTCACTTTCATATCCATGTGAGCAACTACCACTGACTAGTGTAACTTGCACTTTACCTCATCTTCCATTAGCCACAATGTTGGCATTTTCTTTGTGATTCTTGTTTGACTAAGATGTTTTTGGTCATCATGGTACCCTTAGTGTCATTTCTTGCTGCTTTGCGCATTCTAACCGAAGGTACCCCATTCTAACAGAAGGTCTTTTGGTAGTTTTTATGCTCAATTTTTATATTGTAGCCCAAATTTGTAACAACGGAGAAGGTAAAATTGTCTACGAAAAAATTGTTTCAATTGATCCCATTCATCATACTTCAAATGCTTCATCATATGAAATTGTAAGTTTAAATATGCACAGAAGTAGAATTTTTTTAAATAGTCCTATATGAAACAGTGTGAAACTAATTAACAGAGTGTAACACTTATGTTTAAAACAGATTTCACGCAATTCTCTCCCGTTGAAAGTGCTAGAAGAGTGCTTTAGACGGTGTCAAGAAGACAGATTAAACAAGATTACCACATGTGCAAAGTTTGACTTTCTGCCGGGAAAGAAACGACTTGAGTCGAGTAGAGTACGACACAGTGCTTAATATTGATAATATATTTAATTTTGGGTGTAATTAGAATTCAGGTCGTGGTTTAAAAGGCCAACTGTTTGACACTCAGCCCGAAAGCAACTATCATGAAACACACTGCGTTCTCTATAACCAATCAAATGAAAGTGTTAATTTAAAAGAGATCTCCTCTAACCATGGATCGGTTTGGAAATTTCAGAAAGTCTGTCTATCGGGTAATAACAGAATTTTATTATAAGATACTGAGTATAAAATCTAATTTGACCAAAACAGCCCAGTTGATTAATCGCAATTGTCCCGATCGATTGTATGTGTTTGAGAAGATATCGCAACACAAGATGGTAGATGAGAAAGCCAAAGAAGTAGAAGTAGCAGACAAAACGGAGTGTGAGAACAAGTGTCTCACCGAGCGATTTATCACTTGTCGTTCAGCCAGCTACCATCAATCAAGCAACAAGTGCTACTTAAGTGAATTCAATCGACACGTGATGCCGTCTCAATTCAAACAAGACCCTGAATTTGAATACCTTGAAAACATGTGTCTTAAGTGTATGTTTCAACAGGTGTCTGGTTATTAATTTGAAGTACAATTATTTTTGTTATTTTGAATATTAGATAATGAAATGTGCAAATGGAATGTGTTTGTTGTCGATGTGAAAAAGCAACTTAGTGCCGATTATGAAAAAATTTCGCTAACATCCCACTCGGTGAACAATTGTTCGAGTACTTGTTTAGAAAGTCTAAACAAGTACGGTTTTGTATGTCGCTCGTTTATGTTTGATGAAATCAAGCAAAGTTGCGTGCTTTATGATGAAGATCCAATGGATTTAATATCGTTTTCTAACGAAACAACTACATCGAATCTAATTTTTTCTACTGGGAATCTATACCGAGTGTTGTGTTCCACTGATGAAAAAGGTAAGTTGCTTAACCTCGCTTGTTGTTGCAGCTCAAATGTGAGTATTGTTTGACTACGTCATCTCAGCAGATAAAGAAATGGATAATCAGACCCTAGAGTGCTATAGACACAAAAGACTTCGAGGAAGACATCAGATGGAAACTTCTGCCTCAAACTTTTACGAATGTTTGTCAGGTTGCCTTAAGCAGCTTGGTAAGGGTTGTCGCTCAATTGAATACTCCCATTCGAAACAAATCTGCAGATTTAGTGGTTTTACTGTGACCGGACCGGTATCACATAAAGACAAAGATACCTTGATTGACGATGACAGTTTTGATTATTACCAATTCATGTGGAGTAAGTGTTGCTAAGATGTCATTGCATGCCAAATGCCACTGTTGCATGACAGCATGACTATAGTTATAAGAGAAACAAACCAATCAAACCATTATTTTAAAATCACTAATCTAAAGCAGCATGTTTAAGCATGTTTGTCCGCTGAAAAAAAATTGAAATTAAAGATGATTTGCTTGCAGATAATGAGTACGGAGCAAGCCATGAGCGAACAAGGCCTCTGTCAGACTCACTGTCAGACAAACAAGACTCAATTGAGATGAGCAACTCACAACCTGGCAACTACGGCAATTTTGTACTTCCTAATGGTGATCATCATCGAGACGGGCTGACTTACCACAAGTCGCCATCTTCAATCGACTACACACCTCAATCTTCAGTACAGATGTCGCAAAAGCCTTCAGTAGCGGGAATGGGCACCAAGTTACCACCAAACTCGCGCAATGAGTTTCAAGCTCGCTCGCCGCCGCGCTTCCAGATGGATCACAAATATGAGCATTTGAATGGTGGGAGCTCGATGGGACGTACTGCAGTAGTAAGCAATGCTATTCCTCCACTCAATAATCGATTCGTCACTTATGGAGTGCCACCCTACGCCGGCGTCAGTCAGAGTCAGTTAGGAGTTCAGCAGCAGTCAAGTGGTCAACACTACCCACCATTGTCACCAGGAGTAAATGGCCAAACAGGACCGCATGGTGCAGCTCACTCGCCAGCTCAACAGTACAGCGATCGCTTTGGTCTCATTACGCCCTCCGCAACCCGACCTAACGAGAACAGCATTCCAAGCAGTGGTTGTAAATTTGATCCAAACACATCGGGTGACACTTCTACGTTTCGCCGGGTAGGCTTTAGTTCTCGACTTAAAAGCAAGCACATCTACAAGGTTGTCAGAGCAGATCGTCTTGAGGATTGTGAAAAATTCTGTCACGAAACTAAAGATTTTGTGTGCAAATCGTTCAATTTTAGAGCTTTCTTCCCAGATAACTGTGAACTAAGTAATGTGGATACTAAAAAAATTAAATTGGAAAATGTGGAACATTTTGAACACAACACTCAGTTCGATTACTATGAACGGGTAGAGCGCAAAGCAATGATGGCTCACAGCTCAATGGATTGCTTCGAAGTGCTACAAACGTGCTCGCCAGAAGGAATGGAATTAAAATTGAAAACCACCGAAGGCTTCTATGGCAGAATTTATACCTATGGTTTTTATGACTCGTGCTTCTTTGATGGCAACGGTGGAACATCTAGCATTTTACGCATCAGCAAGCCTAACGGATTTCCAAGATGTGGAACTCAACAAGTAGGAGATGCTATGACCAACATTGTGGTAGTTCAGTTTAGCGACTATGTTCAAACGAGCAGAGACAAGAAGTACAACTTAACATGTTTTCTCTCTGGCCCCGGAGAGGCTGTGGTTACTTCCAACTACTTGGACACTAAAACCGATGGGTGAGTTGCATTGATGTAGTGATGTATCTAGCATGAATTACTTGGCTTTTTCCAATTCCAGCCGACATCCAATGCAGATCGAGCATTTGCCCGCGCAGAACATTCTCACCTCTAATATTGTACTGCGCATTCTGTATCGAGGCACTCCCACCAACACGATTGTTGTCGGCGATCTCTTGACCTTCCGCTTAGAGGCTCGAAGTCAATGTGAGTGATGAAAAGCCAAGCAACTTATCTTACTACTAGTTTAACTTATTTGTAGATCGGTATAATGGTTACCACAGTGATATTTTTGCAACTAACGTAATTGCCAAAGACCCTTACACGGGAAGACAAGTTCTACTGATTGACTCACGAGGGTAAGTAAATTCTGCTTATTGGTTTTTGCTCACTTCTTTATTAGTTGCCCGGTGGATCTGTTTGTATTTCCCGAACTTCACAAAACGCCCGATGGAGCACTGGAAGCTGAATTTTATGCTTTTAAGATCCCTGATTCAAACTTTTTGGTGTTTCAAGCAACTGTTAAAACATGCAAAGGCCCTTGTGAGCCGGTAAGATGCATTTAATATAATTTGAATGTTGAATTTAGATCGATTGACTTTGACAGGTAATATGTACTGATCGCAGCCGAGGACAAGGTTCATTTCCTTCTTGGGGTCGCCGTAAGCGAGCAATTTCTAGTTCCTCATCTACATCTGGCATAAGAACTAGTACCAAAAGCGGCAGTAAAAAAGATGAGGAAGAAGTACACGAACTGTTGCGAGTTTATCTAAGTCACGATGACGTTCCTGAAATGGAAAAGCTGGAAAGTTCCCTGAATGTCAGCGAGCAGTCTGAGAAGATGTGTATCGACAAAACTACTTATTACCTCATGGTGCTAATTTCTGCTCTTTTTGTCATCATTGTGCTGATTTGTCTTCCATACTGCACTATCGTGAAACTGGCAAACTCCAAGTATAAGGTAATTGATATTATGGTAGGACCTAACACGGTCTCTAATGATATTTATACCAAAAAGGGCAAGAGTACTTCGCTGGGGAAGCACTGGACTATGAGATGGCGTGCACAAATGCCCCACTTGCTAGTACGCAGACCACTGCACGCCACGCCCTACCTTGCAGGGTCACAGGTAGGGATGATCGGCCTTACCAATCAAACCACACTAGAGCCCGTCTATTGCGAGACATCGTCCATGGAACGCTCGCGCAGTCTGCAAAGCCTCACCGTACAAGATGCCAACCGAGTGGTCACCTAAACCTCATTTGAGTTTCACTATTTTGCTAGTTGTTTTATCAAATAAATTTTGCATTAATATTGTCATTTTCATTCAAACTGATTAGTATCATATTAATAAAGCGACCATTGTAGCTGTTTCTGCGAACTACCCTAGCTGCAGTGACGCCAGTTCTTATCGAACACGTCGATGGCGGAAGCGACCGTGCAGTACTGAGGAGCAAAACATGCCATGCTACTACCAATTTATTACCGCTCACATTTGGCACCCAAACGAATGCTATTCACACGCGTGGGCGTTCAGGTCATAGCAGAACATATTGTTACCATTTTGGGCAATACTTTTAGATGAAATTATGAGTTGCAAGAGCGAGAATAACGTATACCTAAAAATACCGGTTCAACTAGTCCTAACTTGGGGAAATCACCACTCACTGCGGGCAAAATATTTTAAGACTTATTTTTGGTTGAGATTAATGAAATGAAAAACAAATGGATACATGCCAAGATGTGCAGATTTGCCTGAGTGAACAAACGCGGTGAAAAAGACGAGCTACACCGCTGGTTGGAGTACTGAGCAGTGCCACCGGTGGCTCACTAGCTCAGTCATTGAGACACCCGGTGCCGACATGTGTGCCAAAATAAAAATAAGAAACATGGCCTGTGAGAAGATAGTAGAGAATGCGCTGGCAGTACCAAAGGTCCGCTACCGGTGGTGTCATGACTCAGGACAAGCTCGGTGAGACCGAGCGAGGAGTGGCTCATCAGACACTGGGCAACATCTGCAAGCCCAACTGGCTCTCAACTGGTGCCACTGGTGGAGTGGTGGGCGCGTGCCACCCCACAATGCACCAGTGGTTGTATCCTCCTCCCCTTGGCAGCACTCGGTGAGTCGGCGTGCCGAGGAGCATCTGCTAGCGTTCGCCAGGGAGATGTCAAACGGCAGAAGCAATAACGGCAGCCCAGTGTGACTGGTGCTGAGAAACGACCCGACCGTGCCTTTCACTCATTCACACACACATACCCACTTTCTCTTTCACTGCTTCTTCTGCCTCAAGCCTGCTCAGCTGACCTCAGCTCTCCACTCAATTGTCATTCTACCTACTACCCTGGCATTGGGTTGTTCTTGTTTGGATCCCATTATTGGTGGAACACTTTTCATTTTATTAACATCTGTATTCATTTATCCATAATTTTAAACTCCGAATAATAACTTGTTGAACAATGCCTTCCTTTCATACAAAAACGATTGAAAATATTCTGGAGCCAGTGGCACAACAGGTGAGTTTTTTGTTTTGATTTATTTAATAAAAAATAATTTTAAATAGACTTACATGTTTATAATAAATTTATTTTTATTATTTTATAAGGTAGTCGAATTTGAAATGTTTATTTTGTAGTAGATTCCTCAAATTGTTCTATTTTTAAAAACAGAAGCTTTCATAGTCACAGTTGTTGCTCGGAACGAGGAGAAGAGGAGAATCTTGGCAATCAGTGAGCTCAAATATTTCCCTCTTTAATCTCTTGTTCCTCTTCATCACTTAGATGTATTCATTTAGAATTATTGTAGCACCTACTATTACTTAAGTAGAACAATAATCTAAGCACTTGGTTAAAATTAAACTTAAATTAAGTGGTATTAATTTGTTAGAGTGGGTTATTAAACAAATTATACAGACTCTTAGAAGTAGTTTGTTGCATATTTAATTGATTATTTTGATGTAGGTATCGCGTTTGGTGATATTGCACGAAGAAGCAGAAGATGGCAATGCGATGCCTGACTTGGAGCGACCTGTACAGGGAGTTAGCAAAGCTGTGACCAATTTGGTCAAGGTGAGTGATGGCTGTGTGAATGAGGTTGAACAGCCATAACTTGTCTCCGTCCACTTGATTTAGGTGGGTCGCGAGACTATCAGCAGCTGTGACGACCAGATACTGAAGCAAGACATGCCTGCTTCACTGCATCGAGTGGAGGGTGCTTCACGACTGCTAGAAGAAGCATCTGCTATGCTCAAAGTAGACCCGTACTCGCAGCCAGCTCGCAAAAAGTTAATCGATGGATCTCGAGGTACCACTAGATGAGTGTGTTCACTTAGTTTGTACTCACTTCTCTGCATAGGCATACTTCAAGGAACATCACTGTTACTAACCTGCTTCGATGAGTCGGAAGTGCGAAAAATCATAAAAGAGTGCAAAAATGTTTTGAAATACTTGGCAGTGGCGGAAGTTATTGACTCAATGGAGGATTTAGTGCAATTCGTTAAAGTATGCCAATTTGATATTTTTTTCAAACTTCAGTTATGTTAAAAAAATATTTTAAGGATTTGAGTCCGTGCTTGACTAAAGTGTCACGAGAAGTGGATTACCGAGAAAAAGAACTAACTCATCAAGTGCATCGGGAGATGTTGAGTAGATCACTCGAATCAATTAAAACTTTAGCTCCAGTATTGATTTGTGCCATGAAGATCTATGTACAGCTTGTTGCGCAAGGTAAAATGTTTAACGAAAGTTTCCAGATTTTAACTGTGAGTTTCAGGAAAAACGGTTGACGAAGCAGCAGAAAATCGAAACTACCTGGTTCATCGCATGACTGATGAAATTAACGAAATAATCCGTGTTCTTCAGCTGACTACTTACGATGAAGATGAATGGGAGTCAGATGACTTGACTCGATTAAAGAAGGCTTATGTAAGTGCTTGGTGCGGATGTATGTTCAACACTAATAACACTTGGTGTGAATTATATTAGAATGCTATTCTAAGCAACTTGTCACTTGCTCATGATTGGCTTGAAGACCCATCAGCTGTAACTGGAGGCGTTGGTGAGAAGTCTGTTCGTCAAATTGTGGAGAATGCTCGCCGAGTGGCAGGTTTGGTGTTGCCAGAGGACCGGGAATCGATTCGCAAGATGGCCAGTGACATCGAGTCGATGGTGAACGCGCTGTGTGAGCTGAGAGATGAAGGCAATGGCGACTCACCCCAAGCTCAGTCACTGGGTCGTGGCATTAACAACAAGGTGAAAGAGTTAAGCTCGCTAGTGAGTCGTGCCATTCAGAGCATTGAAAGAAACGGTGTGCAAGGTCCAGCTCACACCGTCTCTGGCAGACTGGAGCAAGCTTCCAAATGGCTTTCCAACTTGAACATTGACGACAAAGGAGTGGGTTCACAGGCCGTTCGAGCACTTGTTCAAGATGGGCGTAAAATTGCACAGACTTGTCAACCTTCACAGAGAGAGGACATCTATGATTTGTGCAATGAAGTTGAGTCTCTGCAGAAACAACTTGAAGAATTATGTAAGCGTGGTTTGGGCAACAGTCCACAGGCCCAAGAAATTGCAAGAAGACTAAACCAAAAATTACAAGAACTCAAGAAAATGATAGAGAAAGCATTGATCACTCGAGTGGTGGACGACTTTATTGATATCTACACTCCGTTGAGACAATTCACCGAAGCGGTTCATGCTCCTGAAGGAAGTCCTAATCGTGAAGCTAACTTCCAGGAGAAAGCTAACAACTTGAGTCAATTTTCTTCGAAAATTTCTAAGACTGCTCGCAATGTTGGATCTGGCCTTGCACAAAACAAGCGTCTGGCAGAGGGACTGATGAATCTGTCGAATCAAGTTGAAAGTCTCACTCCGCAACTGATTAGTGCAGGACGCATTCGTTTTACACATCCAGATAACAAATCAGCTGACGAACATTTTGAAAATCTCAAGTCACAATATCAAGATAACTTAGAAAAATTGCGAGCACTAGTTGATGAAACTGTAGATGGTGTTAATTTTGTTAATGCTTCAGGTGAGGTTTTACAGATGGAATTGTGCAATGACTATCAGTATTTATTTCACAGAGGATGCTATACTCAAGTATACGACTCTTTGCGAAAATGCTATTGCTAGCCGACAACCACAAAACATGGTGGAAAACACTTCAAACATAGCTCGCCTTGCCAACAGAGTCCTTGGAGTGGCAAAACAGGAAGCCGACAACTCGGAGGATTACAATTTTACTTCGAATATTAATCGTGCTGCTGACAATTTACAACGATGTACGGATACAACTTAGCCTTTGACAGCCTTATTTAACAACTATTTTTGCTTTAGCTATTCCATCAATGGTTCAGGATGCCAAAAATGTTGCATTGAACATCAATGATTCAAGCGCAGCTAGCAAATGGAGAGAATCTAACAAACATGTGAGAAACATAAACCTGAAATTTATTTTGTTAATTTTAATAATGACTTTACTCTATAGCTCATTAATGCAGTAGCGGATGTGAAGAATGCACTTACTCCAGAGTTGCCCGATCTTAATCAATTGTCACTTAATGGTAACAATAATCTTTATTCAAGTTTATTTTTATTTTTTCCAACTTTTCTTGATTTTCTGATTAAATTTTCTTCACACGGAATTTAGATGATCAGTATAATTATCAACCTTCGGCAGATATTTATAAACCTAAACCAATTACTGACAACGAATTCAAAGACATATTTTCTTCTCTTGATGGGTTTATTAATGACACTCAGCCTCCTGAAATACCGCTACTTCCGGTTCAAGCACCGGTTCAGGCTACAAAACAGTATAATTCATATCCTCAGCCTCGGACAGGTATAAGAATTTCGAAGTGCAAAGAGTAATAAGAATGCGCCATTGCATGCCATACTTGCAAGTATAGCTCGTAGTCTCACCACGTAACGCTTTCGACTCAATCTATACAATCCTAATCATTGCTTTGCCTATTTGGTAGACAAGCTCTTAATGCTTTATGAATTTAATTGTTTGGTAACATGAATAATAATAATAAGAGCAATTTTGCTGATCCAGACTCATCATATGTTCCACCAAGACCACCTCCACCAACTAGCAACATCACCCCTCCTCGACCGCCACCACTTGAGACCGATGATGAATATGATGACCGATTCCCGACTCTACAGCCTAACCAACCCATTATGGTGAGTGCTTAACTCGTCATACAATGAGAGATTCACTTGCAATTATCTGTCAATGCATGTAGATGGCTGCTCATGACTTGCATCAAGAGGTGCGACAGTGGTCGAGTAAAGAGAATGAGATCATTGCAGCTGCCAAAAAGATGGCCATTCACATGGCTCGTCTCAGCACTTACTGTGGAGGACATGGTACCAAGAAAGATTTGATTGCTTGTGCCAAGCAAATTGCTGAGATGTCGGAAGAAGTCACTCGACTAGCAAAAGATCAGGCAAAACTGTGCACAGATAAACGCATGAGAACGGTAAGATAGTAACTTTATTTTTTGAATTTTTTGTAACATTTCTCCACTTGTTGCTTAGAATATTCTACAAGTGTGCGAACGAATTCCCACAATCGGAACGCAACTAAGAATATTGTCTACTGTCAAAGCAACTTTACTTGGAGCTCAAGGTAGTGGTGAACGCAACCTTCTCCCCTTGTTTTGACCCTGCATTTTTTTGCTAGGTTCACAAGAAGATCAAGAAGCAACCGAGATGTTAATAGGAAATGCTCAAAACTTGATGCAATCAGTGAAAGAGACGGTACGAGCTTGTGAAGCGGCCTCAATTAAGATACGCACTGACAGTGGATTGCGCGTACTTTGGGTGCGCAAACAGCCCTGGTATCAATAATCGGATTGAACCACTCCCTCTACTCCATCTCCACTTGAACTGACCATCACATTCATTTAGTCCAAGTACTGAAGACTGACCATTTACTTTTTTCTTTTAAATAACTTACAAGTGTGCCATTATTGTTGTGTTTTATATAAAATGCTTTATTTATTGAATGAACATAAGTAAAGTAGTTTAAAGAATTTAGTTAATATTTTCGATAAGGACAGCGATTCCTTGTCCACCACCAATGCATGCCGATCCAAGAGCATATTTACCATTACGACTTTTGAGCTCGTAAACCAAATTAGTTAAAATGCGAGCACCAGAAGCGGCGAGAGCTAAGCAAATTAAAGTGAAAGGTTTGGTTGGCAAACACGAATTTACTTACGATGACCTAAAGCAATGGCACCACCGTTCACGTTGGTCTTACTTAGGTCAAGGCCAAGCTCCTTTTGAACTGCCAAAAATTGTGAAGCAAAGGCTTCGTTGACCTCGATGACATCAATCTGATCTAGAGTAAGACCATTGAGTTCTAAAACTTTGCGAATCGAGGGAGCTGGTCCAATGCCTAAGTAGGATAAGTGGTAAAGGTTGGAGTGGGAAGGAAAAGTAACATGTGGCACAAACCCATGATGGTTGGGTCAACTCCCACCGAAGAGTAACCCACAACGCGAGCCAGTGGTGTCAGTGAGTGCTTCTTCACGGCATCTTCACTAGCTAGCACAAGAGCAGCGGCACCATCGTTCACACCTGACGCATTGCCCGCGGTGACCACGCCATCTTTCTTGAACACTGGCGCCAACTTGGCCAGTCCTTCCAAGGTAGCCTCCGGTCGAGGATGCTCGTCTACATCGAAATCCACTTGCTTCCCTTTCACCTTGATTGGAACAGGCACTATCTCCTTCTTAAACTTGCCATTCTTGTGAGCCTCAGCCCAGCGTTGTTGAGAAGTCAATGCAAACTTATCGCATTCCTCACGGCTGATATTATATTTGACGGCCAAATTCTCCGCTGTGATAGCCATTGGCATTTTGACATAATGATCAGTCAACGAAGTCCATAAACCACATTCGATCTACTTCCGACAATTGTCTCTTTGTAACTTTTTTTAATCTTTCAGCATGACTTACCTCTGGTGTTTGTGAGAACTTAACTCCAAACCGGGAATTACGAATCTAGATTCATTCATTTTAATTAATTAATAAACAAAAATATGTTTCAGTAAAAATATATAGTATATCTAAGTAAAAATAATTACCAAAAAGGGAGCTTGACTCATGCTTTCTGTGCCAACGGCAAGTGAAATTTCGGCATCACGTAGAACAATATCCTATATTATCACCAGTAAGTAAGATTAAAAACCCTCTAAAGTTGGTAGTATCGACCTGAGATACGTTGACCACAGCTTGAAATCCAGAGCCGCACAAACGATTCACTGTGAGACAAGGTGTAGACTCTTTGACACCCACACCAAGAGCCAAGTGACGCGAGATATAACTGCCATTCTTCTGAGAGTCCTGTCATTACCCAAAACACATCAATGGTTAGTTCCAGTGGATTGAATAAATCTGACTTTACCTGAATGATATTTCCCACCACCACGCTGTCAATTAACTGGGCATCCACTTTGGCATCTTGGAGAGCAGCTTGTGCAGCAATCTTGCCTAACTCAACCGAGCCAACATCACGAATCTTGCCACCAAAGGTACCAAATGGTGTTCGTTTGCATCCAACAATAAACACACCTAGCGACAAACAAATGGTTATCCACTTCTTAATAACAAAGCAAACTTGAATTATACCTCGCATTAATGACATTTTGAATAAAAGTATGACAAACCAAGTATATAAAAAGTGTGTTTGTTCAAGGATGAAACAAGATTGTTTATGTACCTGAATAGTTGACTTTAGGCAACGCTAGAGGGCATGCATTATGTTGTTGTCTCTTTATTTATAGTTGCTAAGCTTCTCTTAAGCTATCACATAGATAGGCGTGCACTAAGCTTAGTTTAACTTGAACAAAATACTCTATACGTGACGCATGGAGGTGCAAAATAGATAAAACAACTCGGGTACTTCTAATGCCCGCCCAAGGTTCAACAGCATTTGCACTTGAAGTATATATTTCGTTGTGTCGCTATGTGAAAATAGCACCTCTTTCAAGGGAAAAGAGCTCCAAAATCTTAATTTCTATTATAATCTTATATTATTAGCGAATGAATTGTTATAAGTGATATACATTTATATTCTCAATACCAGTAATAAAAAGTTACGAATTATCGAAAGCATAAAAATATGTTGTGAAGAATTGACGAATTAAAAGTTTTTTTATATATTAAAAAATGTTAGATGTTATGAAGAATTCAACTGGGCAAAGCAACATACAGGCATCACTCAAAAAACAACTAAAATTTTCTATGATTGGCCTTTTCTTGAGATGTGTTGTGATCAAATCTTATGCTTTCTTGAGAGCCTGGGTTTCTCAAACGGCTAATTTGCTACAGAATGTTATAACTATTGTTAGATGTGGCCAGAGGCCGGGGTCGGTTCGTGATTGACTGATAGTTGACAAAATAGGAGGGAGGCGATCGCATTTAGAAGTGGATAGAGCGCAGTGTCCAACACTTGCGAAAACAAGCAACACTAGTAGAATTTACGGCCTAAGTTGGTTGGTTTGGTTATATTACTAGTAACTAATTTATACTAGCGATACAGTATAACTTATACTAGTCGCATCTTTTATTTGCGTTGCTTGTCTTGGTGTTTGTTTTAAAAACAAAATCCGACTAGAGAAGAAGTTAGTTGGTAAATGCAATGAATGTGTTTGTGGCGCAAGTGTTGGTCTCGCCAGTGAATGGGCTATAGCCAGTTAGCGGTGTGCGGCCGTGGACAGAGCACGGAGCACGCATGGAGCCATGGCTCGCTGTGCTGTGCGTCCTGTTGCAACATGTTGCACGCAGATAGCTCACAATGGACCGCGCACTGGCCTCGTTCTCCATCGATTCCAACGAGCACACTCTCCACGACCCGAACCAATTCTACCACCAACAGAAAGAAGTAACGTACCAGATTCTTGTGCAATCACAACTAATGACAACAACCATTCCCTTACAATCTACTCCCTCTAGATCGATGGTGTTTTGTCTTTGGCATTCAACGATTTGCACAATTTCAGCGAAGATGACCTTTCTGATGGCGAGCTGGATTCTAATCAAAATTATCTTGTAGATAAGGTGAAAAGTTCTTCTACTCCACTTCGAATTGATACCACTGAAGGAAATCATCCCCTCAACCAACCACATGTTGATGACTATGCCAAGCTTGATAGTGACTGTGATCGTTTAACCAATTTATCATTGTCGGATCTTGACATATATGAAACGAAGAAGTTCATTGATGATCATGAAAAATATAATTACCAATACAAGGATTTTGAATTTTCCAAGACAATTAATCACAACAATCATGATGTTTTGCAATGTCAAGCATTACGAGAACCGAGTTTCATTGATCAACAGCTTATTGAAAAATTAAATGACAAAATCAAACTTTTGGAAAAACAGTTAAAGGATCAAGAAGTAGTCAAAGATGACATGTGCATAAAAACTGCAATTCTTGAATCCAAAGTACAAACTCTCGAATATGAATTAAAAGAAACTCGTGAAATTGATTTTGTTGCACGAACTAGTGAGAAACAAGCAAAGGCGATTGAATCATTAAGACTTAAACATCATAAGGAGTTGAGTGATTTGCGAGAAACTTATGAAACTAAGATTGAATATTTGACCCAACAACTTAATGCCAAAGAAGAAGAACGTCATGACTTAATTGATAAATACAAACAAGAAGCTAATCGTTATCAACAAACATGGAATCAAACCACAGCTGATAAGGTGAAGGATATCGTGGCTAATGCTAAAAAAGAGACTGAGCTTAAATTGTTACATTCATTTGATCAATCAGTTGAAAGAATTAAACAGGAATGGAAAATTATACTCTACGAAGACATACGTAAAATTATTACTTGGTTTGAACAAGATTCCAACTCGAAGCATACTTCATCTGTTAATTTAGAATTTAACTTTAAGGAAATCTTAAATTTGTTTACTTTTCTTCAAAAAGGGATCTGTGAGCGTGAGAATCAAATTAGTGCCAAGATACGCAAGTTTGAAGAGGCTAAGCAACAGTTGGAGAGAGTGTTGTTAGAGTCTAAGCAGCGCAACTCAAGCCTCTCAAGTTCTTCATCTAGGAGCGATCGATTGGACGATTTAAGAAACACTGGTGATTGGCAGGCTAAAGAAGTGAAGGCTTTGAGCGTAGAGGAACAAGCATATTCTCTCGGTCAAATTAAACCTAAAAGAGACCAAGAATTGACTGATTTGCTGCATCAATACGAGATTGTTAGACACGACTTGTCCGAAATTCAACTTAAATTATCCACCAAGGAAGAAGAATGTCAGCAGCTCAGGCACAAAGTTAATAAATATAAGCAACACTACATCATAGCTGTTAAGAAACATAAAGAAGAAGTTATTCAACTTAAAAAAGAATTCTCTTCTATTATTCAGGAAAAAATTAACACACAAAAACATTGAAATTAACACACAAAAACGTTACATTTATTATTGTTACAACTAATAAAAATGATATTTTTACAATCCAAGTTGGTCTTGTTCAAAGAGCCTATTATCTTCAATTATGATAGTTTTGGTTGGATATGAGTCTATTTCAACAAAAAGATAACGGAATTGAGACCTCGGTGAGTCTTTTCTGGTCTCGCATTGCACTGTCCCTGTGGCTTTGCTGCCTTTTAGATAAAACTTGACTCGTAGGTAGGTTTTGCCATTGTTGTCGTACTCAATAAATGAAACATGCCTCGCTCTTCGTCGAGAAGTCATCTCGCCGTGACCTTTGATCGGTTCACCTAACGCCTCTACCACTCGTGGGTCTTCTTTGCACTTTTTCAATGCACTTGCAAACACGGAAGATGGACTTTTAGAAGAGAAAAACTCCTGGAAAACAGCATATAAAACAACGCAAGTGATACCCACACCGGCCAAAATGACCGAGATGTGAGTGACATCCTTGGTGGTCTGCTTGATTCGCTCAGTCACCTTGACATGTTCCGACAGTTGCTTATTGCTTGAGGAGGCTACTACTACGTTCTTGCGCTCCTGTGAGCTCTCAAGTCTTGTGCTCACATATGTCACCATCAACAGTTCGTGACGCTTTCCCAAATGATTCAAAGACTTGCTAGAGAACGACAAGCTTCGAATCAACCAAGAACTGGCCATCTTACAAGACACAAACATGATCATTGATCACTGATCACTATGTTTTGAATACGACCCGGTGTGTTGGTAACATCTAAATGCACACTGTGTACATGCCACACTTTTTCTATTACTACCTATCAAGTCACTGTGCGAAATGTCCACTCAGTTACAATCGAAGCAACAAAAATCTTATTTTGAGGATAATCTATCCCTCGATGGTAACCAAGTTGAATGAATGGCATCTTTGAAATTCTGATTTTAATAACCCTTAACAATGGTACTTATCTCTCTGTCTACACGGGATGCATATCATTTATAGTGTGCGTGCGCTTGCTCTATATAGATTCACAATTTTCTTGAGAAGGTCCATTGTTAAGTTTTGCACTGTGAGTGAGTTGTACTTTGCTTTATTTTAATTAAAAATTAATCAAAAAAATCCTCTACATCAAGAACTTCATCAAGTAAATGATCACCGAAACGAGAGAGATCGATTTGATTGTAAATTAAAAATTCAAATGTTTCTTCAAAGTTAGTGTCTCCAATTAAAATAGCTCCTTTCATCCTGTCATTTTGGAGGATTACTTTGATGAATTCTTTTTGAGGCACTACTCGACATAAAATTTTATAATCATTGGACTTGAGCTTCTGTCCATTGTAAAGACCGAGTAGGATGACACGAAAGCCAAAAAACTTAGTGACATGAGTAAAAACTTCGAAATTAGAGTGCAAGAGAGGGCTGACTTGTTTGAAGTGGGAAGAAATGCATTTAGCCACATAGTAGCCCATTTGGCGAGCTTGCGTCCACAAGCGCATCTGGAACCAGTGCTCTGCAATATTCCAACCAGCTGAGCAAACGTCACCCGCAGCATAAACATCACTAACACTGGTCTTGAGTTGATCGTCCACCTTGACAATTAAACAGATCTTAGTCAAGAATTTTCAGTTTAAAAAACACCGATTATAAACCTACCCAAATTCCTCCATCCATACCAATGCGAAATGAGTTATTTCTTGTAAATACTTCATGGTTAGGAATTACACCAGTGGCACTTATCACCATATCACATCCATAAATTTTTCCGTTTGTTAATTCAACGAAAACATTCCAATCTAAAAAATTCAAAATAGAGTAGAAATTAAAATTAAAATATTAGATTCAATGATTATAAATAACCTTTGTCATCCAATATATAAGCTTGTTTGTTAAGAGGAATATTTGCTCTAAGAGAGTAAATATTCGAAACTTCACAGCAATTTTCGATAATGACATTTTTTTGGTTGCTTCCATGCATCTTTAATCCACTGTGCCAATCTGGGCCCAAAGCAACCCCGTACTCTTTTTGAGGAGTATCAGTTGGTTCGGTAGTGAAATGATGTCTTTTCGATAAGTTGTTATTAATTGTTTTATCTTGGGTTAAAAAATCAGAGAAAAACTTTTCGGCACCTGCATCAAAGAATGTAGCTCCAAAGTTTTTGTCTCGGATGGCCCAAATAATTTGGCATTTTGAAACTTCGTAAACTAATTCAGTTGCAATTCCGCCATTACCAACAATCATGATTCGTTTCGACATTTCGAGAAGGTGTTCAAAACTCTTGGCGTTTTCATTATCTCGGAGACATTTGATGAACTCTTCAACTTTCTTGTCATGAAAAGGTATAATCTTAGGTTTAGCTCCAGTACAAATACAAAGCTTGCTATACTTCAGTATTTGACCATTATCAAGCTTAATTTCACGCTTTCTACTATCAAGTTCTAGAGCTTGATTAATCATCACCTTCAAGTTTTTCGATTGAATTTGACTAGAGTTTTGTTCAATAACATCAAATACGTCAATCGACCTACCGATCGTCCGTATATTAGCGACCACTTTCACTATCGGTGATGAAGATACTAGAATTATTGGCAGTGAAAAATCATCAAGTGAAAGCACCTTGGCACAAGTGACTCCTGCAATTCCGCCACCGACTATCACTACTGGATCAATCTGATTCGACATGTTTTGTGGCAATGGTCTGCAAGACTTTCACGGCTTTGAGATAATCCAGAATCTTAGAATCAAGTTTAATTATCATTTGAAATAAAAGAATGGAGAAGTCCAATCCACTTGAAAAGAAGTATTGCACAATATTGTGGAACGGGCTATCAATGCATGTTTGGAGAAGGAAAGCGCGCAGACGCCATGTGTATGAATCATGCATGCATGTCTTGTCTGCGCCACTCGGTACACAAACACAGCAGTGCAAGTTGCAAGTAAACATATGTATACACATTGCATAAAGCATTAGTTCTGTCAGTATGAAGCGTCATATGTGGAGGGACGCAAGGTTCTGTCATCTGCTCCAGTCGGCAGCTTGAAGCACAACTCAACTTGGTTGATCAATTCAGTCCGTTTCTTCTCGCATGTTAACCCTTTCTTCATCATGGCTGGGCTCAAAGGTTTGCATTTTTTATTTTTAATATTATTTTATTAATATTTGTTATTTATTTTTTGTTTACATGTTTGGATAATAGAGTATGTATAAATGACGTTTTAGTTTTTGGATTCTTAAAATTGTTTTTTACAGACTTGTTGTGTTGGCGTTCTTGGGCTCGGTGGGAATGACACTCGTTATTCTTAGTTGTGCCACACCTAGCTTGGGAGCGTAAGTTTTAAATGTAAATCTGGTTCTTATCGTTTCTGAATAATGTTCTTTACTTTCTAGTGTCTGGTGGCCTTTTTTTGTAGTACTTTTTTATATTTTAGCACCTTTACCGGTGTTGTTTGCAAATAGATACCTAGAGCATTCATCTTCTTATTCCACTACTCCGAAAGATGTGGCTTTATTTTTGACTGCTGGTATCGTCATTTCAGCATATGCTTTACCCATTGTTTTAGCTCGAGCTCCAGTTGAGCAACCAGTCGTAAGTTGCATTATAGTTAATTTAAAATATGTTTATCTAAACAACTGTCCTCGACATAGATTCAAGTTGGTGCCTGTGTATTGGTACTGCTTGGAAACACCGTCGTGTTCCTCACCATTCTGGGATTTTTCTTTTCCTTCAACTCGGATGAATCAAGCGGATTATTGTAATACTGTTGTTTTGTATGAGCAAATTAAAGTGTGCCAATGTGCAATTCAAGATTGCTCATTGCATGTTATTTACTGCACTAACAATTCATATCTTTTGTCTTTTTATGACTCAATAATAATAATTATAGCATCACTGGATACTTGTTTGAACCATATGCATCATTGTTTATATTTTTTTATTTAAAAAACCCAAATAAATTGCTAATGATGAATGAATAGAAAAGAAATGTTGTTGTGAGTGGGAGAGGTAATGTGTGATGCAAGCATGACCAAGCGCACTTAAGTCCTAGAGAGAGCAGTGAGCGCCGGGAGTGGATGCCATCTGGACGGCGCATGCGCAGTGATGTGCTCTTTGTGTTGATGGCGTCTGTTTGACCAAGAAGCTAGGAGGGTGTAAAGAGGCGCTACACAGTGACTCGGCAATTTCAGCGAGCACTAGCCCAGCTCTGCTCGTCGGCAGCGCACTCAACTCCCGCTTGCTTTTCTCTCTCTCTGTGTGTGTGTGTATAAAGCTGATTCACCACTCACACTCGGTCCATTCGGCCACGCAGCTCTTTATTGACTTGTTTCATTTGAGTTTCTCTATCTTCATATTTGCACGTGCTGATTTTACATTCTATCTCCAGCTAGGTTTGTTGCATTTAACATGGCTGACCCAAAACAAGGGTAAGTTTCTTAAGTAATATTTATGTATTTCGTTTACATTTGTATTTCAAATTCATTTTATCCTATATAAAATTTTCCGTAGAAACGATGATTTGGCTACTGCTATCTTGAAGCGAAAGCAAAAACCCAACAGGCTTTTTGTTGAAGAAGCGACAAATGATGACAACTCCGTTGTTGCATTGTCACCGGTAAGTATCAGTTTTGACAATTGTTTGACGTTTTCTCTAATGAACTTTATGATGAAAGGCTAAAATGGAAGAACTGAATCTTTTTCGCGGAGATACTGTCTTGCTGAAGGGAAAGAAAAGGCGCAATACTGTTTGCATCGTTTTATCTGATGACACTTGTCCTAATGAACACGTTCGAATGAATCGTTGTGTTCGTAACAATCTTCGTGTCCGTTTTGGCGATCTTGTGTCTATTCAGCATTGCCCTGATGTTAAGTACGGAAAACGTGTCCATATTTTACCCATCGATGACACTGTGGAAGGTGTTAGTGGAAGCATTTTTGATGTCTTTTTAAAGCCGTATTTTTTGGAAGCATACCGTCCTATTCACAAAGGAGATTTGTTTATTGTTCGGGCTGCAATGAAAGCGGTTGAATTCAAGGTCTTGGAGACTGATCCAAGTCCTTTTTGCATTGTTTCGCCCGACACCGTGATTTTTTGCGAGGGTGATCCAGTAAAAAGAGAAGAAGAAGAAGAAAGTCTCAATTCGATTGGCTATGACGACATTGGTGGCTGTCGCAAACAGTTGGCTTTAATCAAAGAAATGGTAGAGCTCCCATTGCGACACCCTACTCTCTTCAAGGCTATCGGTGTAAAGCCGCCTCGTGGTATTCTTCTCTATGGTCCTCCCGGAACTGGCAAGACTCTGATTGCTCGAGCAGTTGCCAACGAAACTGGAGCCTTTTTCTTTCTTATTAATGGTCCCGAAATCATGAGCAAACTTGCTGGCGAGTCAGAGAGTAACCTGCGTCGAGCATTTGAAGAAGCAGAGAAGAATGCTCCTGCTATCATCTTTATAGATGAATTAGATGCAATCGCACCGAAGCGTGAGAAGACACATGGTGAAGTGGAACGACGCATCGTGTCACAGTTACTCACTTTGATGGATGGATTGAAGCAGCGATCGCATGTGATCGTCATGGCCGCTACTAACCGACCCAATAGCATCGACGCTGCTCTTCGTCGTTTTGGTCGCTTTGATCGTGAAGTTGATATCGGGATTCCCGATACTATTGGCAGAATGGAAATTCTTCGCATTCACACTAAGAACATGAAACTGGCTGAAGATGTCAATTTGGAGAAAATGGCTCAGGAAACGCACGGATTTGTCGGTGCTGATCTAGCTGCTCTTTGCACCGAAGCTGCTTTGCAGCAGATTCGTGAAAAGATGGATCTCATCGATCTAGAGGAAGATCAAATTGATGCAGAGGTGCTGAATTCACTGGCTGTTTCCATGGACAATTTCAGATATGCTCTC
The DNA here is from genome assembly GCA_018231625.1 of Papilio phestus. Taxonomy (NCBI): domain Eukaryota; kingdom Metazoa; phylum Arthropoda; class Insecta; order Lepidoptera; family Papilionidae; genus Papilio; species Papilio phestus. Next base: position 43,111 of record DVQH01000082.1, read on the forward strand.
GGCAAGAGTAGTCCTAGTGCTCTACGAGAAACCGTGGTCGAGGTTCCAAACGTTACCTGGGACGATATTGGTGGCTTGCAAAATGTCAAGAAAGAGTTGCAAGAAATGATTCAGTATCCTGTGGAGTACCCAGACAAATTCTTGAAGTTTGGTATGACTCCATCTAGAGGCGTGCTTTTCTACGGCCCTCCAGGTTGCGGAAAAACATTGCTTGCTAAGGCAATTGCCAATGAGTGTCAGGCCAACTTCATATCAATCAAAGGGCCAGAATTACTTACTATGTGGTTTGGTGAATCCGAAGCAAACGTTCGAGACGTGTTTGATAAGGTATATATTACATAGAGATTTAACTCGTCATTTAATAATATTTGTATAATTTAGGCTAGGGCTGCTGCACCTTGTGTTTTGTTTTTTGATGAACTCGACTCAATTGCTAAGGCTCGAGGTGGCAGTGTAGGTGATGCAGGCGGAGCCGCAGATCGTGTCATCAACCAAATTCTCACTGAAATGGATGGCATGGGTAGCAAGAAAAATGTCTTTATTATTGGCGCTACTAATCGACCAGACATTATTGATCCCGCTATCTTGCGTCCTGGTCGCTTGGACCAACTGATGTATATCCCATTACCTGATGAGAAGAATCGCGAGTCTATTTTGAAAGCAAATCTACGCAAAACCCCCATTGCCAAGGATGTTGAATTATCTTACATCGCCAAAATATCTCACGGTTTCAGTGGCGCTGATTTGACTGAAATTTGTCAGCGAGCATGCAAGTTGGCCATTCGCGAGGCAATCGAGATCGAAATCAAGCGAGTCAAGGAAAAGAAGGATTCTGAATCCGCTATGGTATGATTAAGAGTAATGTTACTTTTATACTGATTTTGTAAATTGTGTCTGTTAGGATGTTGAGGAACAAGACCCTGTTCCAGAAATCCGTAGGGACCACTTTGAAGAAGCCATGAAGTTTGCTCGTCGTTCTGTCAGTGATGCTGATGTTCGCAAATATGAGATGTTCTCGCAAACTCTGCAACAAAGCCGCGGATTTGGTTCCAACTTTAGGTAAATAATAATTTTCATTTATATATATTTTTTTATTAATATTTTGTTAAAACTAGATTCCCAGGAAGCCAGCCTCAGCCTGCTGACAATGTCGAGGAAGATCTTTATACATAAGCATGCAATTAAATATCACTTATTCATTAATGTAAAATTTTGATTACAATTCTACTACAACAATAGCCAATTAAAGTGATTTTATTTTTAATGAATTAGTATTTACACATAAATAACAATTATATACAATGGCTAATGAGACTAGGTCTAAAATTTCATTCTGTTTGAACAAAACCTTTGTTGGTTGATGTTAAAAAATATCACAACCATTGCAGATAGCTAAGCTTTAGTGTAGAATGGAATAGACTCGGATAGTTCGGTTGAGCAGTAACAATAACTGTGCAATAACAAGGCTGTAATTCAAACTGAGAGATGTATAGCTGGAGCGTTGGCTGCATGATCCTACAAAGATAATTTAAAAGATTAGAAAAACAATAGATACTAATAAAGTGTAAGGGGTGATTCTTATATAGCTTTAGTTGCTTGAGGGGGTAAAGGGTTAGAGAAAAACCTAACCGAAACCTCACACAGGGGGTCACAAACAAACACAGCTGTATGATTCAATCTAGTGGTAATTCTAAGCTTTCCCAAGAAAAAATTAAAATTGAAATTAGCGTCTTAACTTAGTTTATTTTTAAATTTTTTAAACGAATTAACTGGTGTGAGATTCAATAGAGATTTAAAAATTTTGGCTTTTTCACTAACGCTATACAAGAATCACCCCTAAGTTGTCAACAAACCTTCTTTTATTAAGGTGAATGAGACGAGATCATCGTTAAATGAGTGGTACCTTGGGGTATCTCCAAAAATGTTATGATTGGTATCAAGTAAGCTACTTTCCCGATAACAAAAATGGCTGTTTCGAATGAGTCGAATTTCATTATTCTCTTCATTGTAAGTTATGCAATACTCATAGTTGAATTTTTCGATAAAGGATACCAGAAAGTATTGAGTATTGTTAACTTTCCAACTACCTCGACATTTAAAATCTAGAAATAAAATAACAATTAGTGGTATTAGCAATTAATTTTCATACTACTCACTCTTAACACGATTATCGAGTGTGCAAATAAATTGAAACTGATCTTGGTCATCACAGTTGGACTTGAGCCGCAATGATTTCTCTTGGCACATAAATCTCGAGTCTAAGAGGGAGACTAAGCGGCTGTAGTTGGAATGAAACATTTTGTTGCCGTAGATCTTTGGCATCTTTGATCTAATCGAATAAAGGCCATTTAAAATGCATGGTCGAGTGTAATCATCGAGAGCTAAAATATCAAATCATGATTAAAACCAACAATCAGAGCATTCGACTTTAATTACTTGTCAATGTGACATAGTGAGTTGACCGCTGGTTAAAATGATGTGGCGAGCAAGCATCGGATCGATGAGACACTATGTTGCCTATTTGTAACTCGGCAATTCTCTCTTCACGTAAATAAGTTTGCATACAAGCGTAACCACTTTTACTTTTAAAGGCAAATCAATTTGAAACATGTAAGAAAGTGTAAGGAGATATAACTTAAATTAACTTACCACCCAAGAGTTGTGTGTATAATGAAACGACTAGCGTTTATTCGATGTAAAGAAAAACTTCCATCATAAGTGATGCACTTGCTGCTACGGTTAATGTCTTTTTTGTCGTTTAAAACAGAAAACTGTTTGATAGCGGAAAAGTCATATAGATGGCGATTGTCTAAGGACTTCCAGTGACGATTCTCTACAAGCCACTTGGGAAAATCACAACTGGGTTGAATGGTTTTAGCTTTATGAATCTTGAATGTGCGAGAACCGTCACGTGGCGAGAAAAGACCTTCGCAGCTGGCATCGCCTGATTGTCCAATATCGTAGCCTTCAATGCCACCAGTGAAATTCTTCTCTATCACAAAACAGCGAAATTTATCTTCATCAGTAGTGGCAGAAGAGTGGTGCATCTTGCCAACCATATATCTATATTGCGCTTCTTTCCATTCCGCAATGCACTCTAATTCTTCGACTAAACCAAAGTTAAGGCAATCATTAAATAACTGTTATTTTCTATTTAATTCAAAAATCTTACCTTTACTTTCCGAACCAGGAATGTCTGTGCAAGCTCTAAACTTCAACAACATATGTTTATCATCAGTGCATTCGTCAATTTCTGATAAAGGATCTTTACACTCATTCATTAAACCTTTTGAATAGCTAAAAACATATGGACCTTTAAAAGGACACTTAATAGGGGATGTATTAACTGTAATCAAAAATAATGTTAAATTTTTTAAGTTTTAGTTATATACTTTTTTACCTCTAAATAAAGAAAATAGTGGTGCATCTCCGTTAAATTCAGAACAAATGTCAAGTAAATTAGAATATTGGTAAGTAGGATAACAGAAAGCTGTAAAGCAAACATTGTCAAATATTGTTTTTGTTTATAAAATATACAATAACATACTTTCTTTGTATTGTAAGATGTTATGATGTCGCTCGCTGATCACAAGACATCGGGCACATTTTTCGTTTCTAAAAATTCAAAAGATATAAAACTTTTCCAATTACTAATTATAATACAAACCTGTTTTCAATAATAAATTTCTCGTTGTTATTCTTTAAACAAATTCCCTTTTCAGAAATATTATATTTGGAAATGTAGATCAAATCTGTCACACCCTTTTGAAACCAGCTTCCCCACCAGTGTTCAGGAAATGTGCACTCTACAAAATTAATAAATTAAAACTTGGATCTAAGTTTTTTCAACAAATATTCATACCTGAATGGCATAAACTTGGCAGATAACTTAAAAAAATAATGACTGAAAATGCAAAATATATTCTCGTTTTGACTGTGAAGTAAGTATGAGAAAACTTGCAAAGTGGCACATATGATTTCGTTGTTTCTAGCGTTTGTTTATGCAACAAATGCCTTGGATAGCAATGGAAAGACCTATTGCTATCATTTCTTTGTAAACATACTGAAGAGTTATCAAGAGATATCGCCTTGATGAGCTTCATCTTTAGGAAATACAACTATTTTATCTAGTTTATTCACAGATATATAAGAGCACTGGTGATAAAGATAAAAACTAAACAAATCATAGCAATAGCTTGGAAGAATCAGTTTTATAATTATTATCAATGATGATGATGATGATAGAGTTGAGAGTGATATTCCTGCCGCAATGTATTAAAAACATTGCTCAGGGCTAGAGCTAGAAGAATCGAGAGTAATGGGAAGCACTGTCGGCGGTGTGAAACCAAGGTAGTTAGGTGTTTGGGTGAATCACATGGAGAGAAGTAGTGGCGTCAACCAGATGGAAGATGATGCAGAGGGCGTCGATGGGAATTGGTGGGCTCGGACAGAGGCGAGGATGGCTCAGCTCGCAGCCTAGCAGACAGCAGAGAGCCACTCGGCAGGGAGGTAGGCTGCACCTCAAACGTCACTCGCATAACAAGATCACGCTGTTGGTGGACGCACCCGAGCTCGAGCTCAACTCTACTTTCAATGCATTCAATGCTTGCAAGTTGCATATGTGCACGAACGCCCATGGGGCACTCACTCCGGCACTGCACACTCTGCACTGCCACTCACAACTCACCTTACCGATCGCCACTAGCCTACCTAGGTAGCTTTCACATTCCACAATTGCCCAATACTTTCTCACTAGTCACTTTCAACAAACAAATCTATCCTATTATCATTGTCATAAAGTTTTTTTTGGTAAATTCTAGTTTTAGAACAAAGGTATCGATTCTGTTGTGGTAATCTCACTCAGTTGTCAGGTTCATGGAGACTGGTGCGACACTAAGCTTGGGTTTGTTCCCAATCAGCTGACCTATCAGAGTTTAGCTAATTTCGAAAGCTCTTCTAGACCAAACACGGTCAATCAAATTAAAAGAAGACAACTATATTGTATTTGACAGAGTGTTTCTGTATTAATTAGGCAGTTTTAATTAACGTATAATTTACTCTATTTTGGATCCAGTCTACTCGCCAAGATCCATACATTTAATCCATATGGTACATATATTTCTACTACTCAGTGGAACCTATCATTAGAGCTTCAATTGCAAAGCTATATTGCATATTGAAGAAAATTGTACGTGCCCACCACCGAATACATTACATAAAGATTGCCAATGAATAAATATTCCATCAAACGACAATTAGGGCTAGCCACAAACAGTTTTAATTTCAAGTAACTTCTGTTTTAACAATAAACATTTTTACATATTAAAATAAGCCACTATCTTGAATAACAATTTTTAATGACCAGAAACAAATAATTTAAAGTATCACAATAAAAATGTACATAAAATATTCTTGGCTAGGTAAAGATTGGAATGTTATTAAAATCCATAATAATTCATCATTGTCAAAGTAGCGTTGTTGATTTGCGGCCCATACAAAGGATTCAGTTGTGCGATATAGGTGGAAAGCCAGCTATAAAACGAAAAATAATTATTATAATTGTAGTTTCTTAAAAATTGAGATTTCAATGCAATGATTAATTCTTGTTTACAATTATCTTGTCAAATTTTTAGAACACAATTTAAGTATTAAGTTCTATCACAAGAGAATTGCCCCTTTGGTTTATATGTTTATTAGATTCGACATAGTAGTTTTTATAAATAAAAAAGTATTAAAATGGATTAAGTAAATTACTTGAAATTACAAAATCATTATTTTTTAGACACTTACAGAACATAGCAGCTCACAGCAGTCATCATCAGCATCACCACGGTAATACTAAAATAATGAAAACGCCCATTAAAATCGAATGAAAGCATTTACTTAGTTGGAACCTTAGCTGAGTCAACATGTGTATTTCAGTACTTACCCTTTGTTTGGTCCTCGAGGCACAAACAGTGGCAACACGAAGCCAACCACAAGCCAAAAAGCACTAACTACGATTGGAGCAAGTTGAACCATGTTTCTTCTAGTATATTCCAATCAATATAAGTATGATGGATTGTTCCCACAATGGGCAAGTAGCAATTAAACTATCCGGTACGACGACAATGCAACGCCTGTTCAAGCTGCAAAATCGCTGCTCGCTTCTCTAACTGTTAACAATTGTCGTAGTGAGGTATAAAGACCAACTTCATTCCAGACCTGAATGTATACATATGCAAGTCGTCTATTTCAACCTAAGGCGTTCTCTATTTCTACAACGTGTGACTCCTGAGTCAGGAGTCCTGACTGACTCATGAGTCATTCGGTTTCGACATTAATGTGAATTCTATGATAGCTATTTGATAAAAAAATATGTTACACATATTTTGATGCATTTAATAACGAGCATATCAATTATTTAGACTCAATACAGTAAACCCTCAAACTCATGAGATTTAACAACAATGTCTGTAACAGTCAC
>DVQH01000083.1:0-49438 GCA_018231625.1 Papilio phestus
ATTTGGAAAAAAAATAATTATTTCAAATATATTTAGACGCCGGTCTGTCAGTGTAAATGTAAATGCATATATTGAGAGGGGTTGGAAAATTGTGATTTTTGGTTACTTAATTCAAGTACGCTTTCTAACCTAAAACTGTTACACCAGGAAGTTCGAAATACTCTGAAAGGCGTTTGCTACTAGGGCGACTTAAGAATGACGTCTAGTGGGCGCAACATTAATTAAAGGTAAAAATACGGATACGGTGTAAAGTTGACAAGGGTGGGGGCAACACCTTGCCTTACTGTAAGGCTTACAAGTCAACCCTGGGCCTGATCAACTCTGAACTTTAAAGTGTGAAGATGATGAGTATGGCCAACTTTTTTGATGAATAATTACGGCAAATAGTTGCCCGGCCACGAAAAACTTGTCACGTGACATATTCCAGTGGCGTCACTGTACCTCTTCATCAGTTCTAGCCCTCAAACTTACGCGTTGTTGCAAAGCCAAAGTAAAAAGCTTTTATGTAATTTTATTTTATAAAGGCTTTCTATTTTTGTATGTCTTTACAACAACGCGTTAGTTTAGAATTTACTTTACTGTATTCGGCTAGCGGAGCACGTCTACTCTGGTCGGCCTCATTATAGAATCCCTTTTAGCTTCACTTTTGTTCGATGTGACACTTCCTATACTAAAAGTTGAGACACCTCATCGATGAAGGGTACCCTAGCCATTTCACATCAGATCAATCTAAACTTCTCTTCCTTTTCATTTCTCTTCTCTGTTTTGATGGATTTGGCTGTAGTTGTGCATCTTTTATTTTTCGATTGCTTCGTTCTGTCTTTTGAATAATCTATTCTTTCTATTTGTTTATTTATGGTATTTGCTCTTTACTCCAGACCGAACAGTTTTTGCAACAGTGTGTACAAAGGCCAGTATGCCACAAGCAAGTAACGACAATGTCTTGCTCTATTCTATCTTTCTTCCCCTCTGTCATAAGACCAGAAAACTAAGCTGAATCTGATTAGGAAGGTCAAAACAATTTCCAAGTTGTGGAACACATATGATAAAGAGTACCGCTAAAGCGACTTTTAAGCAGTTTGGGAGCGTCTAGCTGAAGAATGCGAAATTGGGTTGATTATCGACAAGAATGATAAAGTAGTCCAAGGTATTAATTTTTATTCTATAATAAATTAGACCACTTTTTTCCACTAGATTGAGAGAACACCCGCAACATGTGGAACAGCCTCTGAGCGTACTACGCCAAAATGTTGTCTACAGGTTCATCGGGCTCGAGCGTGATCACGAGTTGTTCATTTAAGAGCGCGAAAGTTTAAAAATGAATGTGTCATTACACGCGTTTATCTAGACTTTGATTAGCCGAAACAATTTAAAACTTTAAACTTAAGTTCATTAAAACCATTCATTGATTTTCAATAGGCTCTTTTGGAGGATTTTTACCTTTTCTGTAACATTTTTTTGAAATACGGAATTAACTTGATCCATAGATTAACTTGAAATATAACTTGAACTATAGTGAAATATAGAATTTTGTTCAAAAAATGTCGGCTTGCTCAAATTGTGCGCATCACTTTCGGGCCTCGGATTCTGCAGTTTCTCGCGGGTGAAATTAAGCGATATGAAGAGGAGGAGAAAATGCAGCTCTCTTGAAGTTTCTCCACTTTTTCGGCCCAGAAACCAGAGAAGTATGCGTGTGAGGTTTGTGGCCAACAATTCACCACAAAGCTCGGTCAAGCTTTGCCGAAGGGTAAAGGCTGTTGCGAATTATCACCTGGAACCCTATCCAAGCCGACCACAAAATGACAGTGAACATGCATGTCTTTGCTCTGTTGACGAACATTGTCTATGATGACCTTCTATAGAAGGTGCGACTACTTCTTATGAGCAATACAACTTGAAGCGTTATTCAAAGTAAAGAAGAGTGAAATTCGGCTCTTCCGTTTACGGTCACTAATGAGGTTAAGAACAGCAATGGCGTCAACGAGTAGATGTAAAGACTACCTACTACCTTTTAGCCACTTAAGGTTAAAGATTTATATTAAAGTCTTTTCGACTTTATTTGGCCTTCAATTATTTGAAGCCCTCGATATTAAAAATATCGAACTCACGTCTGGCTGTGACGTCTGACATTTGGGGAAAGTTTGGTTGTCTATTGACCAGCGAGACTATCGATAGTATCATGAGTATTGATTTTAACTTTAACTTTTTAATTAATTAATTAATTAACCCGTGGTGTAACGCCTGATTTTGCAGTTTATATTAGTTTTCTAAACCTTATTGTCGTTTAATCAGTAAAGCAAATTTGAGAGAAAAGTTCAGTAAACGTGATAAGACAATTTCACAAATCATTTTTGTTTAAAATTTTGTCTTATTTTGCTTGGTACTAAGTTTAGACTGCTGAGCATTGAGCATCCATAATATCGAGCAATGCTCATTTATAGTTTTCAAATCCGTCATTTTTAAAACATTGGATTTGAAAGTTTGTTTTTACACCAATCAATAGAGGACATGATTTCTAATTAAAATGTGCAAAAAATTTCAACTATATAAGCAGCCTGGGGAAGAAAAAAATACAGAGCGGGTCTTGCTGCAGAGCCGTACTATACCGGCGGCAGTTCTCGACTGAGCGATTTACTCCGCCACCGCCGTGTCTGCTCGAGCAATTTTCACATTCTCATTCATTGTTGTGTGGTTATTTTGGGTGCTGCTTCTTTGCGGTGCTTGCTCGAGTAGCCCGGTACCGAGGCGAGTATACTCTATACGGCGTTATCCCGAGCAAGTTGCCACAGCACCACTACTTTGTTGCGTGTGATGGGTGGAGTGTAGTGAGCACCTGCGGTACGCTGTGTTGACTGTGTTGACGCCGCGTAACGCCACCATGGTGTGCACACTGGAGGCCAATGAGTTGGATCGCCGTCGTGGTGGCGGTGTCGAGTCTCCCGTCGGTCGGTGCCTCACCTCCTCGGCACTCCTCTCCCTCTCTCTCCCCTTCTCTCTCTTACTCTGTCTGTCTGGTTGTCCCACCAAGTGCGATCCAAGATTGGGAGAAGCAAGAGCTGAGGCCGATTGATCGGCCAAAGCAATCACCACTGGTTTTGGCACCGTTAGTAGCAGTAGCAACCGCCACTCAACTTTCCATCTCGACCTACCAGATCTATCATCATGAGAACGTCAAGACATTCAAACTGGAAAGCAGTCAATCATAATGCCGTTATCTCTTCCAATTTGACGATTAGCGCGCCGACTTAAGGGGAATCATCTGCTCTGTTAATTTGCACAGTTGTTGCCGTTATTTTATGTTATAGTGATATTTGAGCCATTTGTTGCGATCTCGTCCCGCTCCTTATTTATTATATTCTTTTTTCGGAGCTAATCTCTTACCATTGCCAAGCCCCAATAAATAATTTGTAGTCAAATCAGTATTTGAATGAAGATTGTGCATGATTGTAGCTGAAAAATACCATTGCCACCCCACCTTTAGCGATTGGTAGAGAAATTGTTTGTTTTGTTTACTTTTGTTTGCATCACCAATTGTCGTCACTCAAGTATCTAGTCACTGTGGCATGATGGCCACATATTGATAACGTGCAATTGTTCTAAGATTTCGATATCAAACCAAAATTATCACTATGCCTTTCACGGGAAGTTTGAGTTTGAAGATCGTGGAAGCCGCGGAGCTGAAACCTACTCAGCTTTCCGTGCGGCACTCACTGAAGAATCCACAGTCAATGTTGATAGACCCTTTTGTTAATATAGCGGTCGATGATTCCACTCTGGAGAAAACCACAGCCAAATCGAGGACATTTAAGCCTGTTTGGAATGAGTCATTTTCGATGGAGTTAATTGAGAGCAAAACGTTGCAGCTAACTGTTTTTCACAAATCAGCTTTTCCAACGGATGACTTTGTTGCCAACTGTTCTTTGCCTTTCGAAGACATCTTCAGTGAGGAGTACCATCAAACGGGAAGCATGGAAGCCGAACTATGGGTAACACACCTGATTTTGGATTGCCTTCCTCATTGATCTGTTTTTTTTTGTATTCCATAGCTTGATCTGGAGCCTAGTGGCCGACTGCACATTGTGATTGAATTGATTAATAAGCCTGAGGCTAAGCCTCAAAAAGAGTTTACAGAACGAGCTGGTTTCAACAATAAGCGTCGAGGTGCGATGAGACGGAGGGTTCACCAGGTGAACGGACACAAGTTTATGGCTACCATCTTGCGTCAACCAACCTTCTGTTCTCATTGCAACAAATTTATCTGGGGCTTAGGCAAGCAAGGTTACCAGTGTCAAGGTAAGCTTTTCTCTTTCTTACTTTTGTCCATTCTTAACAACCCTTTTCTTATAACTCTACTTCAAGTGTGCACGTTAGTAGTCCATAAAAGATGCCACCAATATGTCATTGTAAAATGTCCTGGTTGCAAGCAAACTGATGAGGATGTAAGTCACAATTTTTTTGTTAGAACAGTTTATTTTAATTGGTGCTGATTTACAAACTTCACAGGTATTATCAAGTGGCAATCGATTTAGCATAAATGTGCCCCATCGCTTTTCAGTTCATAATTATAAGATACCAACCTTTTGTGATCACTGTGGTTCTATGCTTTATGGACTTATCCGGCAAGGTCTAAAATGTGAAGGTAACTTGCTTGTTTGGGTGGAGATTACAACAAGAGTCACTTGTTGGTAAATGGCCTTCTCGTTGCAGACTGTGACATGAACGTGCACAAAAGATGCCAAAAGAACGTGTCGAACAACTGCGGGATCAACACCAAAAAGTTTGGCGACGTACTCGTGGATCTGGGCATCTCGGGCGACAGGACAGCAGGAAAGAAGAAAAAAGTGTCGGTGAGTGAGCAGTCCCCAAAGAAGGACCGCTCTACATTCAATGAGAGGTCTCACACGTCTCCATTGCCGAGCATGATGAATCAGATGTCGACGTATGAGGCTTTCTGCAATGATATGCAAAACATGCATCTTTCCCTTCTCAACAAGAAGCTATCAGGCAACTACGATGGCGAAGACTCACAACAAGCGCAGCAAAACAACCTTTCACAACTGATCGAGTCCACTTCAAAGCAACGATTTGGGCTGAATTCGTTCAATTTTATCAAAGTTCTTGGAAAAGGAAGCTTTGGTAAAGTAAGTGATTGAATTAAATTTATTATTATTATTATTTCTATTACCAAATCAATCAGAATTTGAGTTTAATTTGTTTGATTGAACCGTAGGTGATGCTAGCTGAGCTAAAGTCAACCGACGAGGTGTACGCGATCAAGGTGTTGAAGAAGGATATCATCCTACAAGATGACGATGTCGACTGCACCATGACCGAGAAACGGGTTTTAGCTTTGGCTGCTAAACATCCCTTTCTTACGGCACTTCATTCGTGCTTCCAGACTCCGGTATGATTAGTGGCATCACTTCTTGCATTTAATCTCATTCAAACATGTTCTCCTAGGACCGCTTATTTTTTGTCATGGAATATGTCAATGGTGGTGATCTGATGTTTCAAATTCAAAAAGCTCGCAAATTTGATGAATCCAGAGCGAGATTTTATGCAGCCGAGGTCACATTAGCATTGATGTTTCTACATCGCAATGGTGTTATCTACAGGTACATATTGTCCTGCATCTATGCTTTTAATGTACCATTTTACCTAAACCAATACAGGGATCTTAAGTTGGACAATATTCTGCTTGACAGCGAAGGCCACTGCAAGCTAGCTGATTTTGGCATGTGCAAAGAGAATATTTTCGGGGAAACAACCACCTCTACTTTTTGCGGCACACCGGACTACATAGCGCCGGAGATTCTACAAGAACTTGATTATGGAGCTTGTGTGGACTGGTAAGCGAGGAAAGCACAATGGTGTCGATGATCACCTACAAGTTGATGCTCGTTGCTCAGGTGGGCGTTGGGAGTGTTGATGTACGAAATGATGGCTGGCCAACCTCCATTCGAGGCAGAGAACGAAGATGACTTGTTCGAGTCGATTCTCCACGACGAGGTGGTTTACCCAGTATGGCTTTCCAAGGAAGCGGTTTCTATCTTGAAAGGGGTATTCCATTCACCCACTCACTGTGAACATTTTCTCACTAATCCTTTGATTCTTAGTTTCTTACCAAACATCCATTGAGACGTTTAGGTTGTGTTCCGAATGCAGGCGGAGAAAATGCGATTTTGGCACACCCGTTCTTCCAAGAAATCAACTGGGAAGCGTTGGAAGCTAAGAAAGTCAAAACACCTTTTAAGCCTAAAATTGTAATATTCTACTTTCATTTCAAGTGCCTAAATTTTAATTCTTTAATCCTATAATACAGAAAACCAAATGTGATGTTAATAATTTCGATCAAGACTTTACCAAAGAGGATGCAGTTTTAACCCCGACCAACATGGATACGATAAGAACGATTAATCAGGAAGAATTTAAAGGTTTTTCTTTTGTAAACGACGATTTTAATCCAAACAAGTATGACGTAAACGTATAACGAAGTATTCTTATTGTATGTTGGAGTGAGCCCTTGAGGCACACTGAATCGAATCTTTCTAGCCAACTAGTCTTCATTACATGTTCAATGATTAACCAAATATGCTTATCACAAATTAGTCAATTTAACAAATTATTATTCCACCGATTGTTTGATACGTTGAATCGATTCGAATCGATACCTTCTTGATAGTCATCAAGTCTAGTTGCGAGATCACAATGCAAGTATTTCTGATCTATCTCGCTATCTGTGAGGAGCATGCAGTGCAGTGCATTTAGTGATGTCAAGCCAAAGTACCCGGCACAGCAGACTTGTTCCTCTGCGAGTCGAGCTCGTACCCCACAACTTGTTTCCGTTGCCCTTTCACTTTCAAGTTCGCCATTTTTTTCACTTTCACACAAACACACTCACTCACACAAACCTCTTCATCTTGAGTCTCTCTCTCTCTCTCTCTCTCTCTCTTTTGTCCTTTCCTTCATTTTTTATCGATTTATTTTCCCAAGCCACATTTTGTCAGAATCCTTTTCTAAAATAGACTTTTGAAACAGGTATATCCAAATTTTATTTATATATTATTGATTCGTGAATGATTTTTTATTACTTCTAATACTGTTTTATGTAAATATTTGGATAAATTTCATTTTATTTATGTATTTAATTGAAAATTTTTTGAATTAAACTCCTAATATAGTATCTGTATCGGCATTTATGAGCAGCAACCCAAGAAGCCATCTGCTAGATCCAAGTACAAACTTGCTCAACAAAATCACTCAAGCTTATCTGCATCTTCCAGCTTGGTCGTTGGGTTTTTTGCTAAGCACATTGGTTTGGGCCAACTTGATAGTGGGTTGCAGTGCGGCCAATGGCACTCGGTGTGCATGTGGCCTGGCACGGATCGCCACTTGGCATATCGATCACCCGATATGTCGAGATGGCGGCGGGTTGTTTGTCCAAATATCACTTCTCACTTAGTTGAACTGAGGCACCAGGCATCGGAAGCTTGGTGGAATGATAATGCACTGTTGACTCACGGTGGTTCTCCGTGTCTATGTGTTTGTATATGTTTGCAAACACATTGCACCGCATGCATGGTCTCACCACAAGATGTGTTCATGTGATAGACAACTCTAATAGGATCATCTATTGAGCGCCGATGGCAATCGACTTATTGCCCCGGGCTTATTTGCCATCAATTTCCCAGAATACCATTGCTACGGCGGGTTGAGGCGTGACTCATGCATGTGTGAACCTTACTTGATTCAAATGATCGGGTCATCATTGCCCGCGTTCTCGTGATAAGACCGATAAAAATCTGACGTAAGTCATCTTCAGCATTGAACTATCAGTGATGATTCGTGCGCGCACAGTGCACCAACATGTGACTAGAGTAGCGCGCGCGCACTACCGAACAGGCTGATGCAATCGAGGTTGCCATTTACGCGTCCTGTTGGAAGAGAGCACTTGGAAGAGAGAAGTGAAGGCTCGAAGGGCTCTTGGTAGGCACCAATCGCTTGTGTCGGATGAGTGCCAGTGGCCCGTCTCCGCCTCCTACAAAGTACACCCGAAGCAAGCAGCACGCACCACTATTTAAAACGTCTTACTCGAGCTCACTGATCACCACTTTCTCACAGTGAGGATCTTAGGTGTTAGCATTGGACCATCAGCTATCAGCAACTTGTATCACGTTTGCTAACATCTTCCGATAGACCATCGGGCAATACCAATCGATCACATCATCGACTTGTTGTTTTCTTGCCAGCTAAATAAACACGAATCGGGTGATCCTTGACGATCGCGACTCTCTCATCAGTTTTGGCAACATCCCACGACCTAATCTCAACTTCTTTAATGTTGTTCCACGTTACAAATCCTTCTACTTTGCATCATCATTTACCCAACGATAATAACTCGAGTTCGATAAATAATTGTGCGAACAATAATAGTTTCACTTAGAGTTTGGTGTTTGTGCTTTAAGCATCTACTAGTTGTGCCTTCATGCCTAGCTCTGTGCAGAAAAAGATGACCGACAAAAATTATTCCGACGAGTCGGGCGACTCGGACGCCGAATTGTTAAATAATCTCCCCTTAAATGGCGGTACGGCGGCTACTTTGAAGAACAAAGACCCTCACCGACGGCTCAGCTTGAATCTAGTGCAAAATCGAACTCCACCTAAAGTCATTGACCCATTCTTTGAGCCAAAGGTTCTTCGCAAAAACAACTCAATCACTCGCACCGAATCAAGTGGTTCTTTAGTCAAAGAAAGCAAGGTTTTGGTAATCTACACTGGCGGCACCATTGGCATGGTCAAGAACACCACTGGAGGTAAGATATTTCATTCTCAATTCATCACATTTATGAATGTTTTATATTAGTCTATGAGCCACAGCGAGGTGCTCTAGAACAATCGCTGAAGAAATACCCTCAGTTGCATGACCAAGAATACTTTCAGCGATTTTTTACTCTGCCAGACTCGGAGCATCTTTTGGTTTTACCGTAGGTGACACTTATTTAAGTGATCAACAGGCTAATCTTATTGGGTTGGTTCTAGTGACACTGGCGAAAAGAACCGTGTGGTCTACACCGTTTACGAGTATGACCCCTTGTTAGACTCGTCCAACATGACCATTGATGATTGGATTCTAATAGCCAAAAACATTAAGGTAGGTCAATTAGGTTTGTCTAGTTTGCAGCATAGCTAACATTGATAGCCATTTAGAGAGAATATCATCGCTTCACTGGCTTTGTGATTCTACACGGCACTGACACTATGGCTTACACTGCCTCGGCACTGTCGTTTATGTTGGAGAATCTCGGCAAAACCGTGGTAATCACTGGTTCTCAGATCCCCTTGTACGAAGCTCGAAGCGATGGCAAGGAAAACCTGCTTAACTCACTCATTATTGCCGGCAACTACTGCATACCGGAAGTGACCATATTGTTCAACAATAAATTATTCCGCGGCAATCGTACCTCAAAGATCAGTGCGTCTAATCTGGATGCATTTGACTCCCCCAATATGTCTCCTCTAGTCAATATTGGCATTAAAATTAATGGTAAGTTTGATTGAATCGCAGTTCGTAATCACTTACTATATTATTTCTTTTGCAATACAACAGTTGATTGGAATAACGTTTATCGGCCATCAACTATAGCCAAGATTCATGTTCATTCCAAACTTAGCCGGAATGTTACTCTACTACGATTATTCCCCAGCATCACTGTTGAAACGGTAGATCAAGTTCAACAATGAATTAAAACATTTTAACTCAAGATACTTTTTATGTATTCTAGATACGAGTGTTCCTCCAAGCACCAATAGAAGGTGTTGTATTGCAAACCTATGGAGCTGGAAATGCGCCCTCAAACCGAAAAGACATTCTTAATGAATTCCGAGAAGCTACTAAGCGAGGCGTGATCATAGTAAACATCACTCAATGTCCCAATGGCAAAGTGGACCCATCATATGAGACAGGCAACGCACTGGTCGAAGCTGGAGTCATTCCCGGTTCCGACATGACACCCGAGGCTTGCTTAGCTAAGCTCTCCTACATTCTCAGCAAAGACGACTGGTCGCTCGAACAGAAACGAGAGGTACCTTCTGGCATGCTAAGCATTGTCCACTCTAAGCTAACTTTGGTATTTCAATAGATGGTACGGACTAATCTGCGCGGCGAGCTTAGCGTGATCCGAGAGCAGAAAGTAGAGGACATCAGTTTAGTGACGGCGATAGCTCACACACTCAAGGTGTCCACCTCTGATGAGATGGAACGTCTTCGCTCAGCTCTCTACCCAGCGATCGTTTGTGCCATTACCGCACGGGGAGAAGTGGATGGCTTGATTCAGCTGAAAAAGAGTGGAATTGATCTCTGCGCGTGTGATTACGACATGCGCACTCCACTACACATTGCCGTGAGCCATGGCCACAAAGACGTGGTCAAGTATCTTCTCTCCGAAGGTTAGTTGCACTCGTGCTAAGTTGCGTGCGTGACACTAATCCGGTTTGTCGCCATTCAAAGGGGTCAATGTGCACGCTAAAGATAAGAATAATGAAACGCCACTGCACTTGGCAATCAAAAATCTGCACTACGAGATTGTGGAGATTCTGATCGAAGCAGGAGCTTTGCTCGATATGCCCAAGAATAGAATTGGTGATCTTGTGACCAAGTAAGTACTTTTGTAACCCGCATCACGTCAAGCTTGCGCACAGAGCTAATCTATGTTTTTGATTCCTTGCTCAGTGCGGCGGCCAATGGAAAGATCAAGCTGATACAGACCCTCAAGCTAGCGGGCGCCACTTTGGAAGAAAGAGACAGCTTCGGGCGGCAATGCATTCATGCTGTATGTTATTCTCGCGGATAACCTCACTCTCGCGCACACTTTTGCGCCACATTTCACTCTCTCATCCACCGCCTATCTCACTTCTTTAGTCATTTTTTATCTCTAAGTCATCTTATAGTTCATGTATTTTAATTATTTATTTATTTATTACTCGAGTGAATCACCAAATCCATTTTGAATGATCCATATCTTAACATTTCACTTTCATTAACTCCTTGTCCAAATGTGTAACTACTTTCTGTTGTTTTTCTAATGGTAACGTCAATAAGACTTACTTACTATAAAAATAAGATTAAAATAATCAATAAACAACTCAACACATAACCACATCTGCATGCAAACTCATATTGTAACATCATCATTATCACACGTGACAACTGACATCATCATCATGTACTATTGGTGATAACGTCTGTTTTTGCTTGCAGGCTACTGAGAAAAATCAAGTGGAAATCGTAAATTACCTCGTCAATGAGGTTCATGTTAATCGGTTCAAGGTGGATATCTACGGCAGGTCAGCCAGGGACATCGCTAGATTCTTTGGCTATAAAAATATCATGGCTATTTTGGACGCTCTTTTAGAAGACAATGTCTACTAATATCAATATTCTATTTTTATAATATTTATATTTATATAATTGTTTAGACTATTAATCTAGACAACATTAAGTTGATTTAATATATCGAATGTAACATTTTTGTAAAAATATTATTATTATTTATTTTGTTATCTTATGTTATCTTACATTTAAAATATATTCGTAAGTTAACAATAAAACTATATACTATATCAGTTCAAATTCAACAATGATGGATCGAGTCCGTCGACAAGCATTTTTTGCTTAACAGCGTTCTCGTGAACCCCAAATTTGAGCATCTTACGATATTTATCCAGATAAGCCAAATCGGTATTGGTCTGTTCAGACTTTGATTGGTTTTCGGCCTGTGAATCGGTTGGAGTTGCCGCTTGTGGCTCAACACATAGGCTTTCTTCATGAAGAATGTCGCTGCTAGAGGACTGGCCAGTTGTCATCACTTCATCCAAAACTGGTGCTATGCTTGTAGGGCTGGTCTCCACTTGACTTTGAACAAACCCAACGGCTGGTTCAACTTTCAACTGACTAGAAGCAATGTTGATGCTATTCAACTTTTTCTCGAGAATCACCAAATTAGTGTAGCAGGTGTCAATTTGACGATTTAAAGTAACAAGTCGCATTTCGACAAAGCTGCAAAAGTTGTTCATCTGTTCCACAACGGCGTACAAGTAATTATTCACAAAGGTAACCAGACTTCCATTTTCAATAGGAACGATCTTATCCACTGGTAACGAATTAGGACGGAAAATGTGAAAGTTATGCATCTTGATCGAAACGTCGTGGAGTGATTTAACGCCCAAACATCCTAAAGTCAACTGACTTCACAAAAGCAGCAAAAACAAAACATGCGCATGCACACCACTCACAGATGCTCCTGGTGCAAGAAAAGAGGTGGAGCCTCTTGTGGCAACTCGTTTCGCATTGAAAACTATGCTTAGCAAGCAAAAGCTCCTCCTTTCTCAATAGCGTATTTCATCTTTTAATGATATACACGTGACATTGCTTGTCAACAAAAAAATACGAAATACACAAAACGCTAGAAATTGAATTGTTACAAAAACAAGGAGATTTATATTACAAAAATCACTATTTGACATCACAATAACTATTTCAAGTATTTAAATATTTACATCATCATTCTCTTTACTCCTCAAGCGAAACACAAGTTTTACGCTTCCTTTGGGTCTTAAAGTGATGTGAAATTCTTCCTCGAATGCCTCTTCTTCATTAAACAAGGCAATGGAAAACTTTTGAACAATTGCCACAAAGTAGATCAGAAGAAGCTTTCGAACAAATGGTTCCGCTACACAAGATCTTTTGCCTGATTAGGAATAAAATAAAACAAGGTTGGTATGAATCATCAAGCACAAGAGAAAATACCTAGTGAGAAGGGCATAAAGCCTTCATGATCTATCAAGATTTTTCCATTATCGGAAAGAAACCGATGAGGATTGAATTGAGAAGGGTTCTCCCAGATATGCGGGTCGTGATGCACCGCCCAGATATTGGCCAACACCAAAGTGTCCTTGGGAATAAAATGGCCAAGAATGGTGGCATCTTCGGTCGATCTTTAATTCCATGTCATTTTGTGGTGATTAGTATTTAACATATTTTACTACAAAATATAATTAACTATATTACCTGCGCATGAAGTTGAAAGGAAACACCGTTTTCCATCGCAATACTTCGTTTAAGAATGCTAAAGTAAACGGAATTCTCGGCTCGTCTTTCAATTCGGGAATGCGTTGAGCTCCGATCACGGCCAAAATTTCATCCGAGATTATCTTCTGATATTGGGGAAAGTAGGCTACCGAAATAAGCGACCACTCTATACAGGAAAGAAAGGCTTCACTTCCAAAACATAGAAATATCTGGCAATTGGCCCGTAGTTTATCAACTAAACACCAAAAAATTCGATAATTTTTTGTTAAAATAAACTCGCTTACATAAAGTAGACATACTAGACATTGTTGTTGAAGTCTGACTGGTCTTTTTGGCTTGCATTTCCAAAATATACCCATCAATCAGGTCACGAACCGATGTTTCATTGTTGATTGTTTTGTAGTGATTTCTTGTAGCATTTCTAATATATTTATGTTGTAAAAACAAATAATACGGATATTAACAAGACCTACCTAAAAAACTTTGCAAATAGAGCAAAGTGACAACGATTGAAGATATCAAGTGATTTATAGTATATCTTTGCCATCCAAGAAGGGTACAACGATAGTATTGCGATTTTGATAAAATGGGAAGAATCAAAGAGTGCTTTCGGCGATATAAAGTGCTTTCCAAAAATAAAAGAATAGAAAAAGTTGCCAATAAACTTGGACAGCTTTTCTCGAAACTCAATTTGATTACCATTGGATTTTTTCAAGTAAATTAGCAAAGTTTTCAACTCATTGAGTAAATTTTTATGAATAGTGGGACTATCAAAGCAAGTTCTGAATAAACCCTCAAATACGCGTCTATTTTCTCTCCAGCTCGCATTATTATCATCGATCAAACCTATATAAACCAGAAAATGAATAATTTCTATTTATTTTCCATAGAAGCATACTTTTGAAGCCGGTGACTAGAGAGAAAGAAGAATGATGTGGACGACCTAAAGCAAACAAACAATTAGCCAAGTAAAGATAATTCAAGCATTTGTACCTAGGAATGCGTCTTTGCGCAAAGCATCTCGTATTGATTCCCAGTCATTTAATATCACAATATTTTGTTCACCAAGTGGAAGTCTAAATATATAAAAAATGAAAAATATGTTCATTGATAACAAGTACTTTGGTTCATGTGAAACATAGTTACGTGTAAATAGAGCCATATTTCTCTCCAAGTTTCCACAGCGTATAATAAGGACTTTTGCCCAAGAAAGGCAAGTAGCCGATCAAAGGAAGGCCACTTGGACCTTTGGGAAGGCGCTTGCTTTTATTCAATGAGACTAGATAACGAACAAAGAGAAGAAATAACACAACCGAGCTAATGTTGGAAGAAATGTACGTTGATATCGACCAGAGCATTGTATGGAGAGAACAATGTAAGGAAGAGTCACTGTATGGTAAGGATTACAAAGTACGCTTCGGGTTCGTCGATTTGTTTACATCACAATGAGGCACAGAGTGCACTGTGCACAGTAGTGCCATCAGATGTTGACCGTGCAAAGTAATATTGCTATAGCACTCACTCAGTGGTGCTTTTGAGATGTGACGCGCGCTCGGTGGCAAGAGTACTCGCCGGTACTGGCACCATTCGCCCTTGGCACTCTCTTATCAAGCTTCATCGATCGTTCGACTGATCGACCCGATTGACAGAGTCAAGCAGGCAAATATCTGTGTGGTCAGCATTGCAGCATTAATAATATTATCCACTACACACTCTAGTATAGTTGTAACTAACCAACCAGGCGAACTAGCCCTGACTCGGCACTCTGATGTTGCGTAGGCTTTCATCTATGTTTCGTGCCGCAAGCACTGTCTCCACTCTATTTCCTAAAAAGGATTTATGCATTTTTTTGTGTAACATTGTTTTTAACTAGGAAAAAATGATCGCCACTGTTTTGATTGCTGCCTGATAGGTAGAAAGCATGAATGATAACATTGAATCAATCAATTGATTGGTCGAATGAGTGTCATGTTGAAAGCAAGGTTTGCAAAGGAAGTGAAGTGGGTGTGTAGAGTGGCGGGCGCGGTGAATGCTAGGTGAGCGGGCAGTGGAAGTACCCGGTGAGTGCGGTAGGCCGGGAGCCGAGAACGGTAAGTGGGGTGAGGAGAGAAATAGTGCGGCCACTACCCAAAGTAACCTGTTGCTCTGTTGCCACTCCTCGCCGAAAGAGCAATCGAAAGCAAATTCTGAACACTTGACAGAGGCGGACTTGTTCCTCCCAGCCCCTTTCGTTTGCATCAATTTGAGTTGCCCACACACTTTTTACATCACCTAGTCAAGTGCGTAGATTTATGGGATGCGCGATTATTAATTGAAATAGTACTGAGTTGGTCGCACTCGAGCTCCGGCTTTCGTTTGCTTTTCGCTCTCACACTCAGTGTGATACTGGTCTCTAATGCTCACCTTGCTACTTAATTTGGTCTTGTCTTGTGCGACCAGTTTGACTTAGTTACTAGCTCAAGCTGCAGAGCTAGCTCTTCGAACAGTATCAATTGGTGCGCCTGTGTGACTTGTCACTGTCACCGAGTTAGGAGCCATGGATTCTCAGCCACTCTGCTCGTCTAATCACAATTCTACCAAAAGTCATCTTAATCAACACTCAATACCAAAGTGCAACAACAAAGGAAGTAAGCGTGAGACCAGCAAACTAGCATCAATGGCCAAATACAACTTGCGAACCAAATCAATACAGTATAGAATTGAAGTAGAGCGTCGAAAAAGTGAACCTCGTCATCCAAAACCAAAGCAAAGACCGGCACCACTAAGCAAGTATCGAAGAAAAACGGCAAATCTTCGAGAACGTTGCCGGATGCAGGTCTGTATCAAGGGTTGAAATGTAATCGGGTACCATAACTATACTTTGTCTTCACTGGGTGTTTTTTCTACCAGGAGATGAATGATGCCTTTCAACGATTAAGAAGCGTCGTGCCTGATATCACTCAAACAGAAGATGACAACAAGTCAACCAAGATCAACACACTTAAAATGGCAGTTAGTTACATTTCAGCCCTCACTCAAATGCTCAAACAAAGCGAAAATAGCAGTAGCAATCTAGCAATTTCAAGCGAAACTTTTGACAAGTTTTCTTTCGACAACAAAGCAAATCAATGTGATCTTTTGGGAAAAACCTCACTCAACACCCGATCTCTCATATTGCATTCCGAAAGTGGATGTAACCAAAGAACTTTAGACTACAACTGCGCTGGGACAAGTGACAATCGAATCGGAAGTGCACTTGGTTCATGCAACTCGTCTACTCCGATGTCACTAGCAACTGGCTTCACTAACAGTCATTGCTCCGATTTGAGCAGCCAAATTATCAGAACGGTCGGCATCAATGGGGAGCACTGGAGAGCGGACTCATCCACTCAAGAAGATGTCGATAACATATTGGATGATTTGGATGCATTCCTCGGAGACTTTAACACGGACAGTTTGCTCTTGGTTGACGATCTTCTTGAATAAGTTATCTTGTTTTTGGGGTTTGTTTCCATTTTTTAAACTAAAATCAATGGTATAACCAGTGCCACAAAGTGTAATTACTAATTAGCCATATGCATAAGTTAAATAAAAAAAATCAGAACTCTAAGTTGCGTGGATACAGCGTTGGGTGTGTGCGCTTCTGCGATGGCGGCAGCCACCAAAAGAGGAAATTCTTCGTCTATCTCGAGGTGTTATCGCGATAAAGCAAGCATTCCGTGAATGGGCTGCGACGAGAGAGGTTTTATTTTTTTATTAGCTAACAGTGAGTTTTATTTATTTAACTTGCAGCGCACAACGAGATGAGGAGACTGGTGACGAGGTTGTACCCTAAAAGGGGCATCAAACCTTCAATCATTCAGGTCAACGCCTAAACTCATTATCAGCTCGGGATTAGATGAGACCATCGCTCGATTGGCGCACGCCGAGGCGGATTTAGAGGAGAAATATGCGCCCGCGGGCAGTAGGGGCAGTAGGGGGGTCCAGTAGGGAGCTTTCACTAGGTAGCTAGCTATAGCACAGCAGTGCTGCTTGCTACACAACCTCACCGCGACCTTCCACCCTCTAGCCACTCTCATCTCTCCCCCGACCTTCAACCAGACAGATGACACAAGTTGCACTTGATATCAACTTCTTTAGACTAGCCCATTCAAGCAGAATCTAAGAATGTACTTTTAAAAATACTATTAGAAATAATACAAGAATAATTATTAATTAGAGTACAATCAATACCAACTAAAGTACAGTAGTGTTTCAAATTTTACTTGCTTCACTTTTACCTAAAGTTTAAGCTAAACCATCAAAAGCGGTGTAACTTTGGTAATGCATAAATAGCACACTGTCTAGTTGTTTCGAGGCTTCACTTTTTTTATTTAAATGTATTTTCGAAGAGTAAAACTTGAAGCAACATTGTACAGGCACACTCACAGAAATGGTTTCATTTCTCCCTGAAAGCTTTCAAACTTTAAAGTAAGTAAAACTTGCAGTTCTCACTGAAAATCAACTCGATCTTTTAGTGCAATTTTCAGTGAGAACTGATAATTTAATTTACTTTCAATTAGAACTAAAGCCATTTCTGAGAATGCAACACTCAACAATCGGCTTGCTCAAGAAAAGACTCCCATTTAAAATCGCCATAAAGCAAGTGCACGCTTTACCTCTAACCTCATCACAAAAAAATCTTTAGTACTGCCAATAGTATAAAACATTTTTGGTCGTTTCTTGAGTGTTGACTTATAAATGATTTAAGTTAAATTTGAGCATGTTGCAGTGGCATAACAATACCTTCAGTAGTGTATTTCTTAACCATTACTAGCACATTAAATACCATTACTTACCGCTCCCACTACTAGTATTTAAGTTATATTGTTGTAATAAAACAAACAATATATAGGAGATAGTGTGTGGAAGTAAACCTCAACAAAACTCAACATCAAGAAATATGCTTAAATATCTCAAGCACTATCAATGAGGAAATAAATAATAACACTTTTAAATCTACAATATCATTTGATTTGATAGGAAACAAGAATGTTGTATTCAAAATAAGACTTGTATTCTACACGCATATAACAAAAAAATAATGTAAAATAATTATAGAAATTAATAAATGATTATAGAAGGTCGACTATAAATGGAGAAGTAACCGATCCAAGAGTAAGACCAAGACCTAAAAAGAGAATCAAGAAGAAGCCCGAGATGTGTCGATACTCGGGAGGTACGGTGAGAGGGCCATTCATAAATGCATGCAACACGAGATAGCCGTTAAGAAGGCCAAATAAGACCAGAAAGAGCATAAAGTAAACGGGTGCTTCGAACCAAACAGGTAAATGGCGCGGTTGGGCGTTGCAAAACAAGAAAAGAGGAATAAAGATGACGCGAGCTAAGGCTATCAGCACTACAGTCACACCTTTCTCCTTCGGAAGCAACAAGTACTGGCCTAAATATCGGCCCAAAAAGTCACAGAGATTAAAAGTTAGAAAACAACAAATTGGTAGAAATAATTTGACAGGCAGAAACTGAAACAGTAGAGCATCTGGCATTGGCTTGATCAACACCAACAAACCGGGATAGAGAGCAATAGTGACCCAGAACACCAAAAGAAGAGTCAAACAAAACGGCCACATCTGTCAAATAAATTAGTATCAACCATGGCTAATCCTGGAAGTATTCAATATACCTTTTTGAACACTTTCATATAGATTCCTTGATCCATCATATCATCAAAGGAATTTATATTAGTAATTTCTGTTGATGTCGTTATGTGATATTTAAAGAATTCCTGAAACAATCAAAACAAATATAACTACATTTGACAAGCACACCAAAACAAATTACGATACCATTCGTCGCACAACAAAGTAGAGAATAAAAGTAAGTAGAACAGTGAGATCAGCGAGAAGAAAGTAGGCAAAAGTGCTGTAGATTAGAGGCCAATTGCCGACCAGGGTGAAGATTTGAGCCACTGAAGCAAAGAGTCCGGAGACCGCTTGACCAGTAACCATCAAGTGCATACAACTGGTAGGAAACAACGATGCCACTCCTGCAAAGTTCGCTTGCAACATTACAGTAGACGAGTTGAGTAGAAAGACCAGAATCAGTATCAAATACAAAAAATCCAATTGATCTATTTAAAAAAATATTCCTTTAAATATAGCGAATAAATCAAATTACAAATCAAAACCTTACATTTGTCGGTAT
This sequence comes from Papilio phestus, assembly GCA_018231625.1. Taxonomy (NCBI): domain Eukaryota; kingdom Metazoa; phylum Arthropoda; class Insecta; order Lepidoptera; family Papilionidae; genus Papilio; species Papilio phestus. The sequence goes on from DVQH01000083.1 coordinate 19,268, forward strand.
TGATCAAAACAAATGCAGTGATAATCATAAAAACCAAAATAGTACTAATAAATGCCGTCGTGTTTTTGACAATGTCGCTTATTCTGGTGAAAATTAGAAATTTCAAATTTTAAATTAAAAATTAATTAATAATTACCTTTTAAAGCGACGGTTCAAACTTATCATAAAAACTATTAAGAAAGGAAAATTAGAAGCAATAGCCAAATAGCTGTCAAAGTGCGTTCGTATATAAGTTTGAGTTTCATCTTTATATTTAGTTGTTGCATTGGTATCACGAAATTTGTACATCCAAAACTAAATGTTTTCAAAAATATTATGTTAATTAAAAAATCGGTTAAATAGTTCAGAATCATCAAAGGATTATTTACATTAGTCGCAGTGATCATGAAATTCCATGGAAGTAGTTGAGAAAGGCCAATTAAGAAAAACATGGAGTGGGTCAAGTAAAATCTTAAAAAACAAGCATTTGTTAGGACACTGAAAGAAGGTAAACTAGGAATATTTCTTACTTATCCTTCAGTGGTGTTGGCTGAGGTGGAGTGGGCGTTTCATGCTCAGAATACTCTTCAAGATGCTCGTTGTCGACAAGAAATTCTCGGTCATCCATGGCTAACCGTTTGCACTTTAGCCTAGCTCGAGGGCAATCGAGACAAAGGAGAGGGAAGTGAAGAGAGTGATCACAAGTCCAATGGGCTGTTGCATATCGCACTTAGTATGCTAGGGCTGTGTGTGTAACGAGTCCAACTGAGCAAGTGTTGCAATTTGCCCACACTCAGCTGTGCACGTATGGCGTACGCAATGTGGTGTTCATGTTTGCTAGAGTGGTTGTGGTGAGCAAATGGGCACGTGCTTGCCCGGTAACTCCATCTCAGCCAAGCTTAACTTGGTGACCACCATGACGCAAGTCTCACCCCTCCATGCCAACAAGATTATCTTGGGACCTATGGTGAGGGTCTCTACTTTACCGATGCGTTTGCTCTCTCTTCGATACGGTGCTGATCTAGTGTATACCGAAGAAATTATCGATTTCAAGCTAATCAAATCAAAACGTTTTGTCAATAAAGAACTAAATACCATTGACTTTATAGACGACACTGGATATGTAGTTTTTCGTACATGTCAAGAAGAAACTGATAAAGTCATTCTTCAGGTAGTTATTTGTTTTACATTAAATTTTTAAAAAATAATTAGGTAAATAATGAAATCACTATAGATTGGGACTAGTGATGCAGAGCGGGCAGTTTTGGCAGCCAAAAAGGTGGAAGACGATGTTGCTGGAATTGACATCAACATGGGATGTCCCAAATCATTCTCTCTCAAGGGTGGAATGGGTGCTGCATTGTTGGAGAAACCCCAACAAATCAAAGCTATTCTCACTTTGTTGAAGGCAAATATTCGAAAGCCAGTGTCATGCAAGATTCGGGTTTTTGAAAATTTAGACGCCACGGTGCGATTGGCCCAGATGATTGAGCAAACTGGAGTGGATGCGTTGGCGATTCACGGGAGAACCAAGGAGGAAAGGCCTCAGCACCACAACCGAAGCGAATACATCCGAACAGTGACGGATCACACTGTTCTGCCCATCATTGCCAATGGCGACTCGGGTAACATCCAGTGCTACCAAGACATCGAGCGCTTCAAACAACAGACCAATGCCTCCTCGGTGATGGTCTGCCGTGCCGCCATCAAGAACTGCAGTGTGTTCAACAAGTCCAACCAACTACAAAACATAGCCACTCTCATCGCAGAATACCTCAAGATAGCCATTGATTACGATAACAATCCGATTAACACCAAGTACTGCATTCAACACATGATGGGAACTCTTCAAGATAGCACCAAAGGAAAGCAACTCAATTGTATTGATTCCATTTTTATTTTCCATTATTATTTTATATTAATATTCTTTCCTTTTGATAGGTACTCATGATCATGGTGAAATGAGCAAAATTTTTAATGTTTATGACTATTATCAAGCCAAGGTAGCCGAACGCAATTCCAAAAGAAGTGTCTCGCCCCAAGAAAGCAAGTTGTGCAGTCAAGCTGACCATGTGGAACTTCCTGTGATATTTGATAAAAATGCTTTCTCACAAGATACTTTGCCTAAAACGGTTCTAAATCGATGGATTGCCAAAAACAACTTGGATAAGCCATCCTATCAAACCTACCAAGTGGAAAAACAATTTCATTCAGTGGTACGCTTTATGCAAAAGCAATATTCAACACCCTATCTGGAGAAGACTAAGAAGTTTGCCGAGCAAGCCGCGGCCATGGTACTAATTTTAAAATATGGTCTCTGTGACGATTCCAAAGTCCTGGAAGCCTGTCTTGTGGGCCAGTCAAGGGAAAAGGCCACTCTGGAGTGTACACACAACGGACGAACTTATTTAATTCAAGTGAACAAATAAATGACAAACAAATATATCATACCGTTGACTTGGCTACAGGCAACACTCAACAATCGGGCTGTTCAAGAAAAGATTTCCATTGTAAATCGTCATAGAGCAAGCACATGCTTTTCCTGTGGCAACATCTCAAAAAACCACTTTGTACTGCCAAAGGTAGCGAAAATTTTTGGTCGCTTCGTGTTGCCTGTGATTGCAAAAGCTTCGCTCTGTGTGTGTGTGATCGATTAAGTCTTGATCTGGTGCACCTAGGCTCATCAAAATGATGGCAAAGTGCATGGGCGGAATGTGCCGAGAGCGGTGACGCTCGCCCGGTGGCTACGAGCTTGAGGCGCGCGCGGTCTACGTGAGCCGAGTGTCGTCGCCTCTATGAGCTGTGTGTACACGAGGATTTTAACCGCAAGTGAAGAAGTTGTCAGAGACACTAACAGCCTTTCTAAACTATGGACAAATCGCGACAGCGCAAAGTTATGTCACTTTTGAGTCGAAATAGTGGCGTCTAAAGCGGTAAATGACTTGACGCGGTGCACAAGCGTGTGACCATAGTTTGAGAAACGAGATCATGATTTTATGTTAGAGATAAGATCTAAGAAAAAATCAAGGATTTCAGAATTTACTTATCTCCAACAAGCCAAGTATTAAGTGTCAACTGTACCCCCAACACACATGACACATCACATTGGCGACTATTTTAACAAACCATAGCTGAGGGTACAGAGAATGCAAATATACTTGTTTTTTATTTTAATATCGTTTTATTTTGAACAAATTGATGAATAGGACCTGAAAAATATACAACAAGACAAGCCTAAATCATGGTTTGTCTATGAGCACAAGGAGCAGAGCAAAGGAAGCAAATATTAGCGCGTAACACACAAGACGCAGTTTGAGTATAGCTGCAGTCTGCAGTACTCTAGCACTATAGTGGTGAGATGTTCACGGTGCGTGAGTTGAGTTGAGTTGTTCCGTGTGAATGATGAAAGAGTGTGGCTGTTTACGCTAGCGCCGCCACCGCTTTGCGCCTTGCTCTGTCTACCAGTGCTGCTTGCTGATCTTGACGGTAAGACGTGACTTCAACCTTACTCATCAACATTACCCCTGGCCACTTGCATTTGCGCTCTTTCTTTGATTCGGGCAACATGACATTAGGGGGTTGACCCTAGCATATTTTCTCTTTGACTCTTGCAATTCCCGATCACTTTAAAACTGAGATGTCATGCGAAATTTGCGGCAAGACAACCAATCTCAAATCTTGTGGCGGGTGCTTTAAGGTCAACTATTGCAGCAAAGACCATCAAGTGGCGCACTGGAAAGACCACAAGCTTTGGTGTACCGCGAACAAAGTGTCTAGCAGCACCGATGCTACTTCAGCCATGGTCATTGGCCAACAAACTCAAACTAGTGATGGAACTGGCGTGTTTGGAACACCTGAAAATTGCCTTGGTGATCAAGTAAATCAAGTAGATTTTAGCAATACGTGTATCTCTGATGATGAATGCTTACCAAGTACAAGTCACGTGAACGCTTCTCCACTTTCAAATAACTTTTCCCAAACTGTAAGCAATTGCTATAATTCATCATTTTTCATATTTCATATAATTTATATATTTTTAGAATTTTGTTTCTAACGCTCAGGCTTCGAATTTCAACAACTCCCAAGTATTTCCTTCATCTGAGGCTTGTGATATTTCAAATGTGAACGCTTCTAATCAGAATCCATACATTGACCCCTCTCCCTTTTCGAATATTGTTGCAATGACAAGCCAATACATTCTCAACCGTGAAGTTTTAAACAATCTCATTCGATATTGCCATATCATTTTGAAGGACATGAACCAATATGGTTTCTGCGTCATAGATGACTTTTTACAAAATGGAGATCAAATACTGGGCGAAGTTATTGAACTGTATCAAAGAGGCTTATTTTCCGCTGGACAAGTTGTCAACAACAGAGCAAACTCTAACTCGCAACTAATCCGAGGCGACCAGATCACCTGGATTGATGGCAGTGAAGAAAGGTGCAATAATATAGGATTTCTCATTCGTGTTTTGGACTCGATTATTACTCGATGCTGTTCGATGTCACCCGGCGAGATGGGCCAATTTGCTAATTACCGGATCAACCGAAGAACGAAAGCCATGATTGCATGCTATCCCGGCAACAACACTAAATATGTCCGTCATGTTGACAATCCAAACAATGACGGAAGATGCATCACTAGCATCTATTATTTGAACAAAGACTATGAACGAGAGGTTAGTTTATATTTTGTTGTTTTTAATTTTAGGATTGCAGGACAAAATATTTTTCATAGTGAAAAATCCAGAAATCAGCCCTTTTTAAATAAAATCAACCCGTTTTGGACTTGATTTTATTCCTCTGTGGCATCTCACTCAAATTAAGAAGGTTTTGGAACAAAGGTAAATTACTTTCGATTATGGTTTAAAATTTTATCAAAATTGGCAAGTGGGCATGCCACAGAGGGTTTAAAACAAACACAAAAAAAGAGTTGAATTTAAGTTTTTTAAAGTTTTCGCTGTGTTTAACATGTAACCAGTGTTGAGTATACAGTGGATTTATGCGAAAAGCTCTCTAGCACAGTGTAAAGTGTTGATGATTGTTCGACAGTTAATAAATCCGTTGTTTACTTTGGAATGATACTAACATAAATTATTAATATGAATTTGCAGCGCGACGGCGGTGTCCTTCGACTTTTTCCTACCATGAATGACGGCATAGTAGCAGATATTGAACCTAGATTCAATCGTGTTATTTTCTTTTGGTCTGATCGAAGAAACCCACACGAAGTGATGCCTTCTTCTAGAATGCGATTCGCCATTACTGTTTGGTACCTGGATTACAACGAACGCGAACGAGCAATTCAACAATATAAAGAAAACAGTAATGGCTGGGGAGAAGTATGACAATGTATTTAACTGTTTGTTTTTTATTAAAATTTTAGACACTCAGTTCCCCATTGACAAGGACTTGTCTCCGTTTTAATAATCCAATAATTATCCCAGATTAAATTTTTTTTGATTGTTATAATAATGTAAATAAAAAGTTGTTTGGTCGATATGAATGACAAGTTGAAAGTGGTGTGTTGCATCAGTCAATGGATATAAGTAGTGTTTGGGACAAGGGACGCCATCTGGCGGAGCATGCACGGACTGGTGGTAGCACTAGCGCTAGCACTACTGCAGTGGTGAGTGACGAGTAGTGGTTTGTATGCTTGGTATCCTCCCCAACCATCCTCGAGAGGACAAGACATCACCGTTTTGCATGTTCCTACTCACCTGACCAGTGGACATCCGATAGCCACGTTGTGCCATCACTACTCATCGCTAGACCATGTTAGGTGCCGCTAGACTTTGTTGACCACCGTCAGGCATCTCACTTGGCCACACTGAGTGTTGTCAATGCCACGCGATATCATCGATTGGTCATTGTTGTCGTTTGATGGCATGTCACGCTGAATATGTCCAACTCGTACAGAAAGCCTTCTCCAGCTGCGAACCAAGGCACCAATTCTATATTGAAATTTCCTGGACTTGCGCGGCAGTCCAATGTGGACGAAAAAGGCAAATTACTGCGATCAACTTCGGAATCGTTAAAACGCGAATCTAAACACGATAAAAGAAATAATAATAACAATCCCAACAATAGCTTTGAACGATTCACTGCCTCCTGTGACGATGCGTGGGATCATAAAATTGAAGATAAAATACCTTATCAAAGTATTGAAAAGAGTTCAACCAACCCCAACAATCGCTTAAAGTTTGGCACTAGACCGTCGATTGTGATAAAAGAATTGGTATTTTGTATATTGTTTTACTTATCGATGCTTGGTTTGATAACACATTTCTTTTCAGTCATCTCCTGCAGAAGCATCGAAACAACATGAACATTCAACATCAGAAGAAGCATGTCCCAGCCATTCCGGTAGCAGCATAATAGAAAACAACACGAAAAGCGATGACCCAAAGGTAACCAAGCTCAAGAAGTTATTGTATGAAGATGAGATAACCGACTTGGGTCAATTACGAACAATCACCTGGAGTGGTATATCAAATGAAGACAGACCACTGGCATGGAAATTACTTCTTGGCTATGTTCCCGCGGTACAATCCAAACGTTCGGCCACATTGCAAAACAAGAAAACAGAATATCAAAACTTGGTTGCACAATACTATTACAATCGACAAGAAAATGATGAGATCTATCGGCAAATTCACATCGACATTCCTCGGATGCAACCTCTGATAACCATATTTCAGCAACCGATTGTTCAAGGTATCTTTGAGCGAATTCTTTACATTTGGTCTATCCGTCATCCGGCCAGTGGTTACGTGCAAGGAATGAACGATCTTGTGACACCATTCTTTGTAACATACCTCTCAGAATACGTGCCAGGACACAGTTTTGCTGATGTCGAGTCATTCGACGTGTCGGTTTTAACCGATGATCAGTTGGCGGCAATCGAATCCGATTCCTACTGGTCGTTCAACAAATTGCTCGACTCGATTCAAGACAACTATACCTTTGCTCAACCAGGTATTCAACGCCTGGTCAATCTTCTGGCACGAGTTGTCTCTCGAGTCGACCAAAAGCTTCACGAACATTTGGAGCGCAACTCAGTTCAATATCTACAGTTTGCATTTCGTTGGATGAACAATTTGCTGATTCGCGAGATTCCGCTGAGATGCATCATTCGGCTCTGGGATACCTACTTATCGGAAGGAGCGGTGACAGCAACCTACGTGCCATCAACTAACTTCAGTGACTCAATGGAACTCAATTCTTGGTCAATGAACTCAGGCACACCTTTCTCCTCGGCCTTCCACTTGTTTGTCTGTGCCGCTTTTTTGCGCTTTTGGTCCAAGAGTCTTCTACAAGAAAAGGATTTCCAAGGATTGATGCTTCGGTTGCAGAATCTACCAACATTTCACTGGACAGAGAATGAAGTCAAACTACTGGTTGCCGATGCGTACCAACTGAAATATGCATTCTCACCAAACCACTTGAAGGTTTGATCTGTAGTTGGTCTTTGTTTCTGGATTTGACCAACTTAATTTCAATATGGTTGTATATAATGCACTTATTTACATGTTATCTTATACACCAAATTTTTAACATCTATTTATTTGGTACACAGCTGTTACACTGTTATGATGATTTTATTATTTTATATAATATAAAAAATTATATAAAAGCATTCAGACAACAAAACTTTGCAACACTTGTTTCTCTAGGTTGACAATCTTCTTAATGTTTGGATTAATAAAATTGTCAACTTTGGGGTATTTCTTCAGCAAAAGCGAACAACGCATTGACAAAAATTCTTTGACTTTTTGATTCAAATGGTTCAGTTCAGGGCAATCCTCTTCAAAGAGATCAACCCAGTTAGTTGCCATGATCCACTTTTGAAGTTCCTCTTAAGAAGGGATAACATGTAAATATTCAAGTCTTTCAAATGTTTCACTTTACCTTTGCTCATCAAAAAGATGCGAACAATAGCCAAAATTCTCGAATTCAAGGGTTTCGAACGATTTTCAATGTCATACGATCCATATGTAGCTAGGCTAGCTTTCTTGCACAACGAATCCTTCAAGATAAACATGGGATCAGCTTTGCTGATTCCGATTTTGACCTTGACTGAATTGTTCGGGTGGGCATCATAGACAAAGCCATTGTGCAAGAAGAAGTCTGCATTACTTCGATTGCCATAGTAGTTGTAGATCTCACTTCCACTCTTGACATTCGAATTGGAGTAGAAAACTAGACGGAAGGATTAGATTGAGAAAAATCTTCTGCGATTAACTTACCTAGACAATCTTTTTTCACGTCAAAATCAGTTGACATCTATATAGATTAAGTCTTATCTAATGATTCTTTTCATCATAATTAATAATTAATCAAACCTTTCCCTCTTTGTGGTTGCACAAGTCCCAGAGTGGAATCAATGCAAAAATCGAGTTGTTAGGGTCAGCTTTAGACGGGATTGAGTTGAGTCGAGTGAGTACCGTAGAGAGAGCCCATCTAAAAGTATTTTAATACTTTATAAGAGTTATTAACTCATTGAGTCATCATTACCTGAACAAATCATAGGTAAAGTTGGGAAAGAGTCGCTTCAATTGCCGATCATTCTCCAGTTTATTCCAGAAGAATACGTATTGACGAGCAAAATTACGCTTGATTTTGACTGCCTAGAATTTAAAATTTTATTCTAGTCTCCTGCATCACATTAAATCATGTATTCCAACCTCTTCCAGCATCGGACTTCCTGTCAATTGCTTGAGTTCGTCTTTAAAATTTGAAAGTTAGGCTCGCCATTTTATGATTTCTTGTTAAACTGTACACCCTGCTTTCCACAGCTTTGCAACATTACTAGACCTTCACTTATTATTGATATAAAAATTTTAGTTTTTAATAACAAAAAAATGAAGGTGCAGAATTTGTTGCGCACATCAAGTCAGGAGGGCGTTCAGTTTAACAGAAATAATTGGGTTTAACTTGAATTGAAAGTTAAACTATAACTGACTAACCTTGATTCAAGTATAGCACGGTTGAGTAGCTCTTAGGCAAAATATTCAAATATGGTGCCCAAAAGGAATTCGATTTGTTTATTTCACTGATTAGATGAAAAGTCAGCATCAAGTTAGGTATATGTTTAAAGATGGCATCTTGGTAGAATGCACCTAGAGAGAAGTATGTTTGGGATTGAATACAAATCAGTTTTGGTTGTAAGTACAAACCTAATTTGCCGTCCGCCATGGCGGTTTCATTGCTCATGAACAACTTGCGAGGTATCTCGAGGAGAACATCATTCTCTTTGAAATCGGCCTTGGAGAACAAACCATACTCAGAGCTGTTCTGCTGCACTTTCTTGATGTCCACTTTGTCCATTTGGCTTGCCGCAACCCCATTTTGGGCACACCAGGCCTTGAATGGCTCCCAATTGCCATCACGATTGGGTAAATCGAAAGCAAGTTCTGTGTCACAACAATTTTAACATTAACATATCCCAAAATACATGTAAGATAAAACCTTTCTCAAGCTCGACAAGTTGAATGACTACTTCTTCAATCTGTTCGTTCTCGGATAGAAAGTTGGTGTTGCTATTGTTGTTTGCATAATAGTCAACTCCTAAAGATAATGGTGATTGATCAATCAACAGTTGGCCGTGAAGGTTCACTTACTTCGATACAAATCGGCTATCAACGTGTTGCGAGTAGCTTCTTTCTCGGAAGATAAATTTTTCATATTAAATGCAGATAGCTCACGGTTTGGGTTGAACTTTGGTAAACGTGTTTCCTCTCTGGTCTCCAGACAACGTCTGGCTACCAACCTTAGCTAGCAACGAGAGCATTTTTTTGAAAATTTATTTTTAGAAATAGTGCAGTCAACGTGCGCTTGGGATGCGATAGTGCTCCCGATGGGTGCACCGAGCCATATGCTTAGCACTAACGCTAGTGTTAACACTGCATTGAGAGGGCAACGCAACAAGCTCGACACTCGACACTACTCGATCGTTACTCACACCTTCCTATCCATCTCCATTGCTTTCCCATCGCCTTTTCAACCCATCTATTGCACACTAAGTAAACAATCTTCTTGCTGAGATGTACAGGAAATTTTCTCTTCTATTTATTTTAAAATTTGACATTTTATTTTCATGCTAGACATTGTTTAGAATATGAAAGCATCACAGAAAACACTCGATTTGTGGTGGTGAGCAAAAATTTTCAATTTCAGGCTTCTTGTGCACCTTATATTCAAGTTATTTTATTCGTTATTCACATTGTAGTAGCCCAAACGTGATTTGCCAAAGAATGAAAGAATGATGTCAATTATATAATTTGCTGACTGTTGCACTTGAGATTCGGTGCCTTGAAGGGGGTTGAATTCGACTACATCTAGAGTAGCCAAACGACCAGTGTAATGGATCATTTCGCCTATGGTGAGAGCTTCACGAAATGAGAGACCACCCGATACGGGAGTTCCGGTGGAAGCAATCAAACTAGGATCCACGGCGTCAACGTCAAAGCTGAGATGAAGTTTGTTTCGATTGGCGGGATCCACTTTATCCAAAGCTCGTGCCACTACTTCCGCAATGCCTGCAAATCGTAAAGAAAAGCTAGCATCGCTCCTCTAGACAAGTGTTTAGACTAGCCATTCGGGCGGTTCGAGTACACTCACCCAGTCGATCCACCTCTCGCATGGAAAAATAAGCCAGATTCGACTCTTTCAACAACTTCAGCTCTTGCAATTCTACATCACGCAAGCCGATAAAGGCAACATTTTTGGCACTCAAGCAAGGCTTGAAATCCCGAAATAAAGTCCTATGCGGTGTTGGTAAATCTTTGACAAGAAACGAAATAGGCATCCCATGAAAATTTCCCGAGACCGATGTGTGCTCCATATTGGCATCAGCATGGGCATCCACCCAGATCTGAAGAGAGGGGAAACAATTTATATTTAGAGTTAATGGAGCAAGAATTGTGCTAACCAATGATATATCGTCTCCAGACTGGTGCACAGCACTACAAGTTCCGTGGACCGAGCCGGCAGCGATGCTATGGTCGCCGCCTATCACCACTGGCACAAAGTCACTCTTCACAAGACTTTGTACACTTTGGCTCACGCTGGCAAACATACGACTCATGATGTATTCACTTGGGTTGCTCACTGGTACGCCACTGCTCATCGCCACCGCGCCCGACAAGTCACTCAAGTCAAGGCGAAGGTTGCCAAAATCCACCACGTTAGATTGCACCAACTTGAGTTTGTTAAGCAAATTAAAGGCACGAAGTGAGTCGGGTGCTCGGTCAGTGCCGGGTTTTCTTTGACCCTTCCAGAATGGCACTCCAACCACTCCCACCGAGTATCTCTTCTCTTGACATTGGAACACAAATTGACGAATTCTCAAAAAATGAGACAATTTATTATTAAATGCTAGCATGGTTCAACCATCAATTCACACATCAATTTCAGTACAATATAAGTTGTTAGGTAATATAAAACACGTGGTAGTACAAAAGTAGAGTGATCAAAAAATATAATCCATATGGTAGCATGATATTGTCCTTCAAAGTATCTTGTTCGATAAGATAGCTCTGGCCAATAGGAAAGCCTGCTTGCCCACTAGAGCCGATGATGATGTGATCGGGAAAACGTATTGAGCTTATATGGACTGAGTGATATCACTGGATTTCACCAGTATCAGTCGACTAGTGATGGCGATCAATTCAAAATCGATCACCGTTGTCGTATGAAGAGTCATGAAACGTAGACAACTCGGTGCCAGAATTTAGAAATAAAAGTTCTGTGTACTTCTTAAAAGTAGCTATCCGAATTCGATTGACTGTTAAATTGATCAGATAACAGAGATAGCCAAAAAACAATAAAGCTATACCTAACAATGCAATCAAGTTAAAGAGAGTAAGTGTTGCAACATAATTTCGGCATAACGTTTTGAGACGATTATCTTTAAATAAAAGCAGATGTGTTTCATTAGCACTAAACGACAGCATTGGCGCGAACGGTTGCAAGTTGATGACGTGATTTGTGTGGTATGGCTCAAATGATCTGTCATATGTATTCATGACGCTTGGGTCAGTGACACCATTTTCATTGTTGCACAAAGTAGTTAACACGTAAAATACAAATGTGAAAATGCAAAAGAGTATTAACAATAGTAGAACAGTGATGAATATGATTAGATTAACCAGAAAGATGAATCTGATCAAACAATTGGTAGTTGAATGTCTTGAGCAGAAACACGCATCCTTGTTTTTGACTTTTGCGTCCAATTTCAAAGAAGAGGTTGCAAAACCGATGATTAAATTGACCAATATGATAACAGAAATAAAGCAGCCAATAAATAGCAGAATCACTTTCAGTTCGTTAACCCTTGGTATTACAATTGTTACTATTACATTTCACAAGTATAAACAATCTCAGTACTCACCAGAGATAGCGTTTATAAAATAAATCTTGAGCCAAGCGATCCAAAATACCAGCCAAATGAAGAATTGAGATTATGCTAATGATTAAGCCAGATATGACCATAAAAGTTGAAGTTATAGTGGCGTATGGAAAGTTCAAAAAGCATGACTGATAGCAAGCTAAAGGTGACAAATGATGTTAAACGAGTCATATATATACAGTAAAATGTATGCAATTGGTGAAAGTTGGGTTTAAAAGCATGCAAGCACGCGAATTACAATCATTTTACTGTATTCGTAAAGATTGTAACTTACTGTTAGAAGCGTGGTTCGCTTTATAGTTGGGAGCATTGATGCTCGAGTAAGAAATATCGCCACTGTGAATCATTCTGGACATAGTTGTGTGTGTGTCGAAGAGCTATCTGCCGCGATACATGGACCTGAGAGCAAGGGCGTGAGAGGTGATGGCATCAGTGCAACGGTGCGAAACCAGCTGCCATGGCATTCATTCACTCAACTCAACATAAACTAAATGGCAATCAGCATTCAGGTTTGCCTTCCGCGCACTGAATACATTCACTGCGCGCTTCCACTACGCTCTATACTACGTAGTGCACTGACCAGTACTACTGATCACTACTACTAGCTGCGCACCACACCTCACCTCAGCTAGCTAGCCTAGGCGCAAGAATCACCGTGCACACCGCGCCCGACCTCCTACTCCTGCTCCACATCCCTCAAATGCTCACATTGATGCCATATGTCAGTCACTTGTAACGGAATCACACTAGCTTTAATCATAATATCAACCAATATAAGTAAAAACATATACAATTCGAATCAATCGATTTCAGTGAAGATGCTTGGAGTTGACTTTGGCCTTTTTAATAGTAGCCATGCGTTTTTCGCTGAGGGCAGTAGTGGATGCTTGTGTATAAGCTGAACCGCTAGTGGCCGACTTATTCTTAGCCCCTCCACTGATTGGTCTTGTAGCCGGGGGTTTTGCACTGGAAACAGGTTGGTAGGATGCGTACTTTCCTTGAACACGTTTAAATGCACTAGACTGAGTTGAAAGCTTAGAATCACTTTCTAGCGATTTGATCGAGTTGGTGCCCTTATTCGTGCTTTGGTAGTTCATACTTTGAAAAGCAGAAATCGAAGTTGTCATCTTGCTGGCCACAAGTTTCGAACCCAGTTTAGATTTTTTGCTACATTTGCTACAATACCAGATAGATCTTGGATCCAAGTCCTTTTTGGTAATCGCCGGCTTATGGCATTCTTGATGATACATCAATCGACATTCGTGACACTCGACCAGTTGGTTATTCGAAGAAATATCCATTTGTTTACAAATATTACATGTAAAATGAGAACCGGTGGGTAATGAACCAGAATAATCATTGTCTTCCACATCCGTTTCAGAATCATCTTCTGCAATTTTAGACTGCAAAATATTCCAAAATAAAACCGTTTTCATTAAGTTTTCTAAAATTAAATTAAAAGAAAATAACCTTTTTTTCTGAATCGCGTAAAGACTGATTCAAACTGTCTAGCGCTGAAAAAGCATGCAGAAGATCTTTCGGTTTTTTCGTATCCTATTTTATAAACAAAAAATAGTGGTTAAATTAAATTGAGTTAGAATAAAATGAACTGTCACCATGTTCTGTTGCTTGGCATAATACAAATCAAGCAATTTTCCGAGTTCATCCGTCGACTCATGAGCACGAGAATGCAACAAACGAAGAGCTTTGATAAAGTCTTCCGATTCAATTTCGACCATTGTGTTTTCTCACAAATCAATCCAATGTAAAACACAACTCTAATGTCAATAGAAGAATTAGGATGATAAAGAGAATATATTGTTAAGATAATAATAATGAAACAGCCGTTCTTTTCTCGAGGCAATCATGCCAAACATAAATGTGAGTTGCGTCGATATTGACTCAAGTGTGGTCTATTTCAATCAGATGTTTTGTGTTTCAAAATACCTCGTTTGCAACGCTGCAGCGTGCTTCACATGGTTTTCATGACATTTCATTGTTGTTTTGATACAATATTATAAAGATTTTTTTATTTTGGAGTTTGCTCAAAGGTTAAAGGTTATTACTTAGCGAGTTTTAAATGCTATGAAATTGATTAACACAGTTATATTTATATTAATATTTTGCATTTTAACGGTGTGTAATATATTTTTCTATATAAATAACTGTGGGGACAATTATCAAACCAAGGCCAAAAGTAAGTGTTGAGTAAACTAATGTAAAAATTGTAACAATAATTTGCAACTTAAGTTAATGAAGAGGAAGCAACAATGGGAACAATATACTTCATCACACCGACCTACGCGAGACATGTGCAGAGAGCAGAATTGACCCGACTATCGTACACTTTGATTCTGGTGCCTAACCTCCACTGGATTGTGGTCGAGGATGCCAATGCCACAACTCACCTAGTCAAAAATATTCTTCAACAGGCATTCAAAAGAAAAATATATAATTTTAACTATACTCACCTGAACGTGCCAACACCAGTGGAATTCAAGACAAAACAAAGTGATCCAAACTGGCTAAAGCCAAGAGGAGTATGGCAACGCAACCAAGCATTGCAATGGCTCAGACAAAGACAATTTCTCTCAAATGGTGTCGTTTACTTTGGGGATGACGATAACACTTATGACTTGAGACTTTTTGACGAAATTAGAAACACAACTACGATATCTGTGTTTCCGGTTGGTTTAGTAGGCGGACTTTTGGTGGAAAAACCATTGGTTACAAATGGCAAAGTTGTTGGTTTTAACTCTAGATGGAAACCAACGCGAAAGTATCCGATTGACATGTCTGGTTTTGCTATCAATCTCAACCTTATCAAGAATTCGAAAGTTTATTTTTCGTCAAATGTTCCTCGCGGCTATCAAGAAACACATTTAATCAGCCAACTCGTGAATTCAATTGATGAGCTTGAACCCAAAGCGAACATGTGCTCTAATATTCTTGTTTGGCATACTCGCACAGAAAATCCAAAGCTGAAGCAAGAAGTCAAACTCGATATTCCTTCGGATTTTGGCATGAATTGATATAATGTGATCTAAATGTAACACATAGTATAAAAATTGACCTCAATAAAGAAAATAATAGAAAATATTATACTACATACCCTATGTATATAATTGGTAATTAGGGGGCATACTTTAATTAAGTAAGCAAAAAATCGTGATTTTTGGACCGTCTCTCTTCCTTGGTGAGCTGTTAGTGAGAAAATTGTAATTTGTTTATCTCGAAAAATTAATTTTCAATTGCAAAAACGAAGAAATACGAAACATACAACGTCTTAAATTTTTGCAGAAGATATATATGTTAAATGACTTTTGTTAAACAGATTTCCTTGAAGTAATAGATAATGTTGAACATGCTTATGTAAAATTTTAATCTACCCCCACCCTCTCTTGGTGAGCAAATTTTAAAACTCCCCCTTCCAATAAGCTGCTTACGCAATTAAAGTATGTCCCCTTATCAATTTTTTCATATAGCACTTGCGAATAGCACACTTCAAATAATTAAAAATTTGATTTGCCAATAGAATGTGATTAGCGCGCTCTTGAGTTACACTGTTTATGGATAGGTCATAGATTGGCGCAAAATATTATTGTTTGGCGCGTGCAGACTACAGTGCTCCAGTGCGCCAAAACTTGACGCTTGCTGCTCTGCTTTCATATTTTGCTACATCTTTTCATCTGCATTGATCTCAATTTACTGTTCACCATGACCGATGTACGAGCTCTACTAGCCCTTGCACGTAAGAATTTGCCTCCTTTGAAAAATAATGTGTCGAAAGATGAGATCGTTTTGGTTGAAAATAACTCAACATCATTGGTTGACAAGTTTCACAAGCAATGTAGAAATGATTTGACACACGATGATGCAAACAGCGCGGCTAACATCAAGTGGTTAAGAATTAAAGAACAGATGATCACCGACATGGAGAACAAACGTGATGAGGAGTGGAAAAGAAATCTCAGTGAACTTGACAAAGAAGAGGGACTTGAAGAAAACGATATATTTGAAGATGAAGTTGATTCTGGAGAAGTGGGTGAAGTAGATTGCATTGACAACAATGATGCCAATGAAAGTCTTGAAGAAGACGACAACGTGATTGGCGAAGAAGCAGAAGAGGTTGGTAGTTGCGATGAAGATGAGGATTCTAAGCTTAATGAAGATGACGATGAGATTGACGAAAATGACAATTTAAATAACGAAAGCGATCTTGATGAAGATGATGATGAAGAAACTCAAACTAAATATAATGAAGATTATAAGCAGCTTTTAAATGATGAAAATTCAGATGATGATGATTGTTTTATTAAACGTAAAAGACAAAAAATTATGCAATTATCTGACGATGAAGCTGAAGAAGATACCGCTTCTAAAAGCAATTTTGAGAATGAACAAAGTGACGATTATTATCTATCCAATGGTTACTTGTCGCAAAAGCCTGATGAATTGTTCATATCACAAAATCTTCCTTTAACTCCAATCTGTACTCCTGGCGTCTCTTCAACCTCTAGCTTGCCCAATAACGCTAATGATTATAGCTCTCAGATGTTAGTCGACTTATGTTCAGGTCAATTTAATGATGTGATTGATACAGATTCACAAAGAAATCAAAGTGAATTAGCTGATGATTTGTATCAGGATGATAACGATGATTCTGATCCCGAATCTCTGTCGGATCTTAATGTTAAAAAAAAGAAATCACTTAATGAATTTATTGAAGATGAAGCTGAACTATCTGGCAGCGAAGGTAGCAGTGACGAGGATGAAGATCAACTTGACGGGGATGATGACTTCTTCGAGGATAAAGCTGAAGATTTACCCTCTCAGGATGAACTACGTAATCAAGTGGAGAAGCTTTTCAAGTATGTTATAGTTCTAGTTGTATTTTGATTTATTTTATCATTATATTATTTTATTATTACAGTAAAGACATGATAGATGAAGACAAACGACAGTTGATGATCTTAAAGGAACGCTTCTTTGAGGATGGCGATTTATATGATGGCACCGGGGAGCGGAAGAAAAAGTTTAAATGGGTACTCAGTGGAGAAGAGGCCAACGAGTTTAGCACTCTTATCTCGGATTCAGACGAATCAGATGATAACATGAGCGACCAAGAAGATGGTGGCCATGTAATCAGACTCAAGAGGGAACCCATTCCAACCACTACCATTGAATCGATTGCCGACAGTGAATCCACTTCTGTCCATACCACTTCTATTCGAACGACAACTTCACGTGCAACAAGTCACTTTGAAGCCTGCAGTTTCAAGAAGCAGACTAAGAAAAGTCAAGTTTCACTCTCATCGTTTGTGATTCGCGATCAGAGGCTCAAAGAGATTTTGAACAAAAAACCTGGAACTAATGATCCCAGTGTAAGAAAGAAAGGACAAGGCTCTTTGAGTATTTTTGATGTGCTTAATTCTTAACTACACTATCAAATTTGATATTCAAATACTTTTGAGAAACCGCCATTTTGTGTAATAGTTTTTTTAATTTTTTTTTACTTTTAAATGACTAAAATAAAAGTTATCTTTTCTGACTATCTTCATATGTTATAACATATGAAGATAGTCAGTGTGATAAGTTCAAGAATCTTCTATCTCTTATATATTTTATTAATGAATAATATGGTCGTGATTTTCTATGTTTAATGTTCAATATTCTGTCATTTTTGATATTCTGCCACCCACGTTTTTGTACTTTGAGAGTTACTTACTTTCACTGTGCTTAACCGATTTGAATCTAACTTTTTGTGTTATGATTTGAATATTATTCCGGTAAGATTCGAATGTTGTGCATTCTTATTCAATTTGATTCGGAATTTAAACTTTTCAAATTCTCGCTCGATTCGATTCGAATTTTTTGCATATTCCTTCGAATTATGAAAACTCGAGTTTGACCTTGACGGCTCTGCCGCCGTTTTTTACAAGAGACAGACGGCGCCCTAGTGTAGCGACTATTACATGCTAAAAAATTGAGTAGCCTTAGTCCGATTTTTAATGTAGTGTTTGGTTTATGCATTGACAAAGCTCTCAAATTGCTAACAATGAGATAAAGAAATAAAGTGAGAAACTTAAAATAACAAAATATAGACTATGTTGAAGTGGAAAGATCGTTAAATTCATCGAGAAACAAGAGAAAACCATCATCTTCGTAGGTGGGAAAGAAGAATTCAAAGGAGTCAAAGAGTTGCTTGTTGGGCAATGAAGCGCTGTGATTGGAGGCACTGAGATGATTTTGCAGGGATTCTGTGTCGTGGCACTGGGCCGAGCATGAGA
This sequence comes from Papilio phestus, assembly GCA_018231625.1. NCBI lineage: Eukaryota > Metazoa > Arthropoda > Insecta > Lepidoptera > Papilionidae > Papilio > Papilio phestus. Next base: position 37,952 of record DVQH01000083.1, read on the forward strand.
AGCACATCTTGGCGAGAGAACACTTGCGAATGTAGTTGACCACCTTGATACGATCGTAGAAATCCTCCAAGCGGACAATCGCGGTGAAGTCAAAACTATGATTATCAAGCATGTGTTGCTTCACATTGTCCACTTTATTCTTGTAGGGACAAAAAAAGCAAAGACAATCCACCAGATCATCTTCGATCCAATCACACCAGTCATCGTTGAAATTATCAAGATAAAAATCATTCTCCTTTAAAACAAAAATTTATCATATATTGGTAAGAAAACAAACAAAAAACGAGCTAACCTTCTTGATTTGCTGCCAATGTTTATCGTTGCAGAGATAGTTGATTAAATAGAATCTATCATATTCATGGTTGTTGGGGTTTAATACTTTGTGACCCTTCTTTCGCATATGTTCTTTCAAAACGTTCCACGATTTGAAATCTTTCTCACAATAAAGACATTTTAAGTTTCTAAGTTTGCTGTCGAGTTCATCCAAAAACTCATTTGCGTTGATTATATTGTTCGGATGTCCGATGAAGAAGTTGTGATCGTGAAAGAGATGATCAAAGAGTAGAGAGCGGTTTTCGGTGAAAACCTTGTGGTACAATAATGTGTCATCTTGGTGACATAGTCACAAATATAAATAAGCTCCTACCTTTTTGCAGAAGAGACACATGCGATTAAAGTCTGTTGCGTTTCGCTCAGATTCGGCTTGGTCGAGAATTGTACTCAAAAAGTCATTTTCAATCAAGTTCTTGACCAGAGTGTCATCCTCTTTATCTATCTTCTCTTTGTCAACGATGTGATAAACGATGCTTTTGTCAAATCTAAGTTATTAATTTGAAATCAAACAAGCTTGAAAAGATTCAAACATGCACACATTAACATACCTATTCATTAAAAAATCAAAACACCTTCCATCTAGTTGCAATCTTTTAAAACACTTAATTTGAGAACAAAAAATTAACAAATCTCCAATGGTGTTAAACTTAGGTATTAGAACGTGATGTTGTTTTAGTAAATGTTTCTCAAAGGAATTTAAGTCATTGAAAGAGGTGCCAACATAATCAATTAAAAACTCTTGATGACAGATAAAACAAGACACTCTTGTGTCGACATTCATTTTGGATCATTAAAATAGCAAATTATATGAAATTCATATAAAAATCATCAAAAAAATATATAACAAACAAAAAATGGTGAGCCTCGCCTACCAAAAGAATTAAGGTCAGTGAGAATAGTAAAGATATCACTAAATGGCGAACTAAATAAACTCAACACGCGTTATGCTCAGGTGCACCTGAGCTCATGAGTCACATGGATCAAAATAGATAGCGTTGTATGTAAACAAACATTGAGAAGAATTACACAACAAAATGATGCTAATCTAATATGATAACTATTTAAGCATATTTTAATGGATTGCAAAATAGTAGAACAAATCAAGTTTTGTAACAAATATTTAGATAGAAAAAGCAAAGGTATCTAATTTACGGTTTATTTTTATTATATATAGCACATTAAAAAAATTATTTTTAAATTCTAGAATATTTTTTAAAAGAAGTGTTTAGTATTCACTTCATTAACAATGAAACCGAAAATGATGCGGATGATTTGCTATTTTTCATTTACAAGATTGAAGACAAAAAGAAAGTGGGGAAAACTGTAAGAATGTTTTTTTTTATTTGCAGTACAGTACGCTATTAATGTATAATATGCGCTTATTTTTAGCCAAAAATCGAAGTGTTCCGAAAAATGTCGCCAAAATTACCCTTGAAATTGTTGACTATTAACTGGGAGGAAACTCTGTATTTAAACCTGATACTCCAAAACATTGAGTACAATGTGTTGTATTCGGTGATCACTCGAACTAGCGATCAACATTACCAAGTGTTGATGAAACACAAAGTTCGTGTTTATGCCACACCGAGTTATCACTCTGTTGTGTCCAAAGAGTCTACTGAACAATACTCATATCCATATATCAACTTTAATATAGAAGACTTTGAAAATGTAAGTTAACCTGTTCATAAATGTGATGATCCAATGCTGATTTTGATCTTTACTGCTCAGTTTTTATATGGATTTGCACTAAATGACATGGAATTGATTTATATCGAAGTGATTGCTCAAGATATTTCAGCAGACCAATCTTTTGTCATATTTTCAGCCTCGATTGATCATCTTTCCATTAATGAAGCATACCTGAGTAAAGTAATTGTGTTTCCTTTTCTTTTTTAAAATAATAACAACATTAATTACTTACTTTCAGAAACTACTATTTAATTCGCAATATCTTGGATTGGTAGAAGTCCAAGATTTGTATTCGGAAGGAAATGCAAAAATTGTAGTAAAAAAGAAAATTAAAAGGTATTTTTTACGATTCATATTTTGGAATGAAAATAACTCAGTAATCTATTTTTGACTTAAATGACAGATCAATGTCTGATGGATCTTCGAGTAACTTCTCCCATGTATGTACAATATGTCTATTATTTTAGGCATTAATTTTACAAAGCCAATTCTTTTAATTTAGGTTTTCAAAATTGATGAAGAGAGGATTCTAACGCCAGAGGCATTTCTAAGTGAACCACCACCAAATCACAATAGACGGTTGCCAAAAACTAGTCAAGCTAAATATTCAAGTATGAATAAACATAAAAATTTGACTTTCAAATCAATTGATATCTTATCTGGTAGGTGTGATTAATTGTAAGTTTAATTTCAACTTTTCGTTACTCTCTGTTGATAGACTTCAATGATGAATCACAAAATCGCATTTGGAAACAGAATTGTTTCAGTCAACTCTACTTTGATTGGAAAGAGAAGAGGAAGCATGCCTGTCACTCATATCACACTTTTGTAGCGAGCATTTCCGTGCCCTGGCAGCGCATCATCGCTTGCTTGCTCTCCAACGAGAAGCGTAGTGCTATTCTCCTCTGATGCTTCAGGGTAGCACGTGGCATCTCTAGCACAGAATCGAGAAGCTCTCGGCACTATTTTAGTGCCGCTCCAAGCTTCACCAAACAAATGCACTTTTCTACGGATAAAGTTGCTTAAATTATCTTAAAATGATCTTAAAATTCGGTTGTCCTTAAAAGAGCGATGCCAGATTTTGGTTTGTAATTATTATTATTAGCCAAATAAATCCTACATCAAACTATACATTATTTTTGGATTGGAAATCATCAGACTTTAATTAAACTGGACATGAAGTGTCTCAAATTAGGTTGTAAAAAATGTATAAAATAGAGTGATGCGCGCGCATCAGACAGATGAGAGGCGAGCCGCCTCACCAGATGTCACGCCAAGTCGGCAACAGACGACGAAGCACGGTCAAACATGTGACTCCACACCGCCGACACACCGTAGGACAGAAGGAGGAGAAGTACCAGTAAGTGTGGTAATCAGTAAGAAAGAGGTGGGGCTTGTTTAACCAGAGGTAGTAGCAACGACAACACTTACACGGTGCAGGGATTTTAGATGTCCCTTTTAAGCCATCAATATACCTTTGAGAGAAAGAGAGAGAACCTAGCTGTGCGCTCGGTTCAAAAACGCCGGTTGTTTTTTTTCACAATTAGATCAAAATAGAACAGCAATATTAAAAAATAAGCTATTAAAGTTGTTCATTACTCTAATTTGATCACCGAAAAGTAGAAGGAAATCCTCAAGTAAAATTACCAATGTCAAGAAGGGAAGCAGATATTACTTCTGCACTTCCAAGAAACCGGACAAATTAATTTTGGATTTAAAAAATGCCGAAAAGTTGATCAGATAAGAAATATGGACTGCACCGTGTAAATGCCGACCTGTTTGCAACTGGTAACGAGCCCTAAGATAGAGCAAAAGCTGTAGTGTGCACACCAGTGGAGCACTAGTGGAGCACCAGTGGTCGTCAACATGCGCAGTGTTGGCCAATCGCCAGTGGAGGTGACGATTTAACGCAAGCGTGAGTGTGCACCACTTGGTTCGTCTGCAGATGAAGCCGGCTGCTGCCTCTACGCCTAACTCGCCGCCTTTCCATCTCTCTTCTGCCCAACTCTCACTTCCTTGACCAGTTTCTCTTGGCCCGCTCTCTGCATCCCAACTCTAGTAAGTTTCTTCCCCCCTCCCACAATTTTACCAATTTTATCTTGGCCCCCATGTACAGCCACTGTTTGGTTACGTTACAATCTAGTCCGAAAGCAGAGTGATTTAGACTTGTTGTTTAATATACTATTGATTTCTGCAGACTTCTGTTTGGTTTTGATTCATTGAATAAAACAAAGTCTAAAACTGAAGTGATATCCGGTGCCTACACAGTTGATTTTGGTCGATATTTGGTGGTGTTTATTGAGCATCTCTGCCAAGGCTCGAGTTGACTTGAAGTGGTCTACCTATTACACTAGTGACACGATGATGACATTTGACATGGGTAGACCAGCACACCGCAATGAAAACTATGTCGATCACAGCAATGGCCCAATCTACCGCAACAACCATGCTCAATTCGTTGGATACTCAGAGGATTACGAACGTCACCAGCGTTCATCCGAGAACATATCTCTCGCTGACAACGGTAAATGTATTTACTTGTTTCCATGCGCAGCCCATAGCTTTGCCCAAAAATCGAGAGCTCATTCTCTTCTGTTAGTGTGTACGGACATCAATCGCCAGCGAGGGAGAGTAGACGATTCTCTCAGCTCGCTTGCAATCGATGTATGATACCATTGAAGATGGCAGCACATAGGGAAAGTATCGAAGGCTAATGATGAGTGGCGTAACTAGTTTGTCGCACTGGGATGGCAACCCTTTGCAAGAGCTCCACACACGAGCACACACGTACTCGAGTTGGGTAGTAGCATAGTTATCCACTGAGGCATACCACACACCACACTATCTGAGAGACACTGGGTAGCCCAACACTAGCCAGAGGTTTGCTGCAGGTTGATTGAGTTTACTGGTCAAATCAAGCTAGAGTTCATGTTTTAATTACGTAAGTAAAATATTGGAATTTTTAAACCCCCTCCCCAGTATGGTGAGCGCTTTTGCTTACTAAAAAACACTGTTCAATGAAGGACTTCATTAAAAATTTTAACCCCACCCTTCTGCATATGCTTGCGTAATTAAAGTACGCCCCCAAACCCGTAGCCTTACCCACCTACTCTTTACCCACTTGCCATAACACGAAATTCAAGAATCTCAGCGTCCTCCAAGTAATTTAAATACGCAGATTCCGCTTGACAGAACCATAGTGGATAGCCCAGTTGCAGTGGATCAGAGTATCGATTGTAATGATTCAAATTTAAAGAGTCAAATTGTTGCTTTTTCGACCTAGAGTAGAGAGAGAGAGAGTATAGAGTAATCTGGTCTTGTGGTATTGGCCTACCCAGTGTTGGGCAGAGGCGGCACAACATAGCTGCGTCGTCGGCTTCTGCCGCCGTCGTTAGCGCTGTCTGCTGTCTGCGCTGTCTCCTCGCGTCGTCCATGCAAACACGGACACCGAGGCACTCACTCACTCATCGTATGTGTCCATCACACAACCATTGCCGTGCTTTCACTCTCATCATTTCATCTGCGCCCATCGGGGCGAGCCTTCACCCTGACCGTGATAGCCTTGGTGCCATTGGCAAGGCCACAAGGCCTTACTTCACGAGAACCCCCACCACTCACACACCCTCACGCCGTCGCCGCTTGCACCAAGTGAGTCCGGCACTAACTAACACTGCCTTGGCGAGGGTTTACCACTGGAAGGAGCTGGTGGGAGCACTGGTCGTGCCGAGTAATGACCAGCTTTGGTCGCATCTGGCCACGAGTGCGATGGGTTGGGAGGGCCATCGCTTCGCTTGTTGCTTGGCCAACGCCGGGAAAGGTGTGGCTTGGTGGCCCTGGCGACGAGGCACCACACCGGGCGCAGTGGAAATAGACCCATTTCTAGTGTATACGTTGGCTGTCTGTGTCTATTGCCACTCACTGTGTGTGGCAATAGACACCGAATCACCTCTGCTGTTCAGCTACGAGTGACCTTTCATCTTTGCGTTACTCGTGTCCACTCGTGGCCAGCTGCTTGCTTGGCACCAATACTGCTCGATGCATTTCGTTAACGCATTGCTATTTGTTTCCACCTCTCTGAACAGATGTCCAAGTTTTTTGGTTCACTAACGACCAAATGAGTTATTCTCCAACATCACCATCTCAAGGTACACTTCTCTATCCTGTGATGATTCGCCACGTGTCAACACTATTTTTACATTTACCTAGGTGGTAATAATGGACAGATTTATCACCTTAAGATTTTGGTCCCAGCAGTTGCCGCTGGGGCCATTATCGGAAAAGGAGGCGAAACTATTGGACAACTTCAAAAAGAAACCAACGCTCGTGTGAAGATGTCCAAGGCAAACGATTTTTACCCAGGTAAAATGACACTGTTAGTCTGACACTGAATAAAATTAATTCATGATTCAACTAGGAACCAATGAACGTGTTTGCTTGATTTCCGGCTCTGTTGACGGTGTTTTACGCATTAATGAGTTTATTATGGAGAAGATCAAAGAGAAGCCTGACCCTAATGCCAAGATGGCTATTGATTTCGATAACAAGCAGCCTGCTGAAAGAGAAAAACAAGTATGCTTGTCAAACTTAATCAATTGTATTTTTAGTTAACTTATGTTTTGCTCAAAATAGCTTAAAATCTTGGTACCAAACAGCACCGCTGGCATGATTATTGGTAAAGCCGGAACTTACATCAAACACATAAAGGAAGAAAGTGGAGCTTACGTGCAAATATCCCAAAAGTCCCTAGACCATGCTTTGGCTGAGCGATGTATTACTGTGATTGGTGAGTCAGAATGTAACAAGAAGGCCTGTCAGATGATATTGGCCAAGATAGTTGAAGATCCTCAAAGTGGAAGTTGCCTTAACGTTAGCTATGCAGATGTAACTGGCCCTGTTGCCAATTTTAATCCCACTGGTTCTCCGTATGCAAATGTTTCCAATTCAAGCATGGGAAACTCTAACAATAGCAATCCAAATTATAGTTCGAATGGAAGTTTGAACAGTATGAGTCCAACTTTGAACAACTCCTTTAATGGCACTCAAAACACCAACAACCCGGCAAACATACTTCAGTTTGGCAATGTGTTTCAAAGCTCCCCTTCGGGATCTTCCACGCAAATGATTGAGAATTTCCGTGGAATGCTTCGTGCCTGTGGCTACAGTGAAGATGCGGTCAACGAGATATGTAATGCGATGGCCACGTTGGCAAACTACGGCATGTTGGGCCTTGGGTTGGGTCTCAACGGCGTGATCAACGGTGCTCCTATTCTCGGCGGAATGGGTATGGGTATGCCTGGTACCCCCACTAACAACTGTGGCATTCAGATGAGCGGCGTGAATCCCGCTCAGAACACCATCTTCTCGCAAGGAGCAGTACCCGGCTTGGATCAAAACGTTGCCCAGACTTCGGGCAACGGCGGCAGCAACATGTTTGGACCGGTAGGAAGTTCTCTATCTGCGATCGGTATGACTCATGGTTCATTCACTCATAACTCGCCAACTGGTCGCCAGGATCGACTTCACATGCCCGATGGATCGGTCTTTGAAACATTTCGTTCATCACCATCGCTGAGTTCTCCAGGAAACAACTCGACTGTTCATCCACCCATGACATTAAACAGCAATTCATTTGGCATCGCCACCGGACTTCATAGTCCCAGTTCGCTGAGAAAAAGTCCTACGCCTACCGATCAATCGGAGATGAACTCTAAAGTTGAAATTGAAGTTAGTGACAACATCATCGGTGCGATTCTCGGACACGGTGGCAAGTTGTTGGTTGAGCTGCAGCGAGTGAGTGGTGCTAACATTCAAATATCGAAAAAAGGAACCTTTGTGCCGGGAACTCGCAACCGCATTGTCACTATTACTGGCAGTCCGAACGCAATTCAGTCGGCTCGAGTTTTGATTGAGCGTCAGATTAACGAGGAAGAGTCGAAAAGGTCCAACCAGCAACAGACTCAGCCACCAATGTCGAACTTTTTACGTTAGTCGGTCACCAGTGAGAACTCTCTTAGCCGGACCATTTAAAACTTTCATACACGAACCACGTGTTCTTAATCGCTCTTAGACTAGGGGAGTAGTTTCACTCGGTCTTTTCAGATTGCTATTGCATCATTTTTCGGTTAAATCACTTTGTTATTGTTAATTCATTTTAGTCTAATACTGTTTTCTCATTTTTTGGCAACCCGCAAGTTTTTAACTCAAAAGTTCTTTGTTTATTGATGATAAAAATTATTAACTTAATGGTGATAACGTCATCGTGCATCGTTTTACATTCTGCAACAAGAACGTGATATAACATACTGGCACACACCCACACTCACACTTTTACCCCCCACATCGGCAATTTTTGTTACAACTACCCGAATGCAAGCAATTCATTGGGAAAAGAATACCAATTCATTTGCCATACCTTTTCTGTTCCGACAATGCTGCTTCAAGATGTTTCTCAACCACCAGTGACTTGATGACTTCAAAAACCTCATTTCAGGAGCTTGCTTTAAACAACTCTCATGACACGAAAGTGAGAAAGGACATTGTAAATTCGACTCCGCATCACCTAAACCGAATATGTGCATAATATCACCAGAAAATTGACAGGTTAGAAACTTCACCTTCCAATCTGTTATATTCAAACAAACATCTTGCAATATTTATTTTGTTCTACTCACACAATAGTTTTTTTATTTGTTACACATTTTACTGACACCAATCAACTACTGCATGACTATTTGGTGTACTTGAAACAACCCTCAACAGTGCAAGTCTACCCTTTCTTTCGTCGTTACAGTTGTTATAACTAAGTCAAAATCATGACAAAAAACTGCAATTTTTTTTGTTTTAAAATTTCACGCTGCACATACCTAACTGCGATTGTTACATCTTTAATATTATACCACTAAAATCACAACCATGCATTCATTTTGTCTTATCAAATTATATATTTTTGTGTTACTTATTTGTTTGCAATATTATAAGCAAGTTATTGAGTAAATAAACAAATATTAACAAAACAACCTAGATCAATCTCTGTGGAATTACACATATAAAAAGTCCAACTCTTCACGAGTGCTGGGCTCATCAAGATTCCCGAAAGCTCGATAAAGGCGAAACAGGCCGGAATTTCATGCTGTTATATTATTATTAATTATTGTATTATTACAATTATAATATTAACAAAACATGCATTGCTGTAACCTAGATCAATCTCTTTGGTTTAATAATTCTTTGATAAGTTCACGTGTGCATATCTCACGCGAAGCAAGACTTTTATTCTTGGGTTGCAGCTCCATAGCAGTGGTGAGATCCCAGACTTGAACATTGCCATTGGAGTGGCCAGTGACGATGAACTGTCGGTAGCGAGCATCGTGTTGGTTCATGATGCACACACTGGTGATGGGCGAGCCGTCCACCGAGCGCAGAGTGCAAATCTTCTGTCCGTTTGCCGCATAAAGGATGTTGGCATACTTGGCTGGTCTCGAGGGCATCTCGATCAACACTTGCTTAAGGCCCTCCCGTTGGTTGCCATAGGGACCAACATCCACCAGTGACGAGGCTCCCTTGGGCACACCTCGCTCACTGCTCTCCTCGTCGAACACATGAATTTGGAAACTAGAGTAAGGCTTGGTGCCGGGCTGGGTTGAGATTAATCCTCGGAATCGAACCAGCGACCAGGTACGCACGTGCAGCTGGTCGCACATCGTGATCAAGTGATAGTTGTTGAGCATGATGCGCGTAATGGCACACAAGTGTACTTGAATGGTCTGGAACAACTGAGCCCCTTGGCCCACGTTCTCGGGGTGATGCACCAAAATACGTACAATGCCACTCTTGGTTCCATACGCTATTTCGATCGATTTCTCCACACTAGAACCAAATTTTCGTGATCTCTCGTTGGATAAACAATGATAGCATGAAATGGCAGTAATTTCTTCATTTTCTGGATCTTTGTAGAATTCGTTAATAAGCAAATCTCCATCTTTCATTCGTAAAGGAAATTTTTGCATATCAATCAAATATATCATTCCATGGTTAGAACATAAAAAGAGATAATCGGACTCATCCTTATCAAATGCAGTTATCACAGCCGTCGAATTATTTTGCTTCAAATCTTGAACAAACCATCTACGCGAACTGTTCCAAATTCCAACTCTTCCTTTTTCTTTACTCAATGCAACTGAAATTGAGGGAATTAGGTTTGTTATTAGATTTTAATACTATTCAATTTGTCTGAATTTACCAAGTTGGGCTCCAATAAAAAACATGCAATCAACAGGGTAATTATTTAAATTAAAACGGCCAATCTCTTCGATTTCGTCCATTTTGAAGTAGATATTTCTTGACCGGTTAAGCAAAGCATTGCTTGCATTCGGGTTTTGAATAAGGTATTGAAAACGACGAGTCGACCAGAGAATGATCTCTTTCTCGCAGATGGCCAACATGCAACGCATTGTAATAGAAGACTCAAAATGAAAATCAACCAACGTGATCTCATTGGCGATGTACTCTGATTCAAAGACACACTGCCAGCCATCATAGTCAGAAACACGGTAACACTTGATATAATGCTTGAATACAATCACGAGACCATTGTCGAATGGTACTATTTGCTTCACTTGTGTGCATTCTGACTTTGTACCACTTCTATGTGTTTTCAATAGTGACTGCAACAAAGCCCAAATATTATTGATGATTGTATCGATCAACTTAGGTTAGCATACCTGAAACAAAATATCTCCACCACAAGTTGGATGAAAAACCAACTTGTCATATTGTTTCAACTGCTTGACTAATGGCGTAATTCCATAAAACTCAGCTTCATGCTTGAGCATGTCTAAATTATCTTCATTAACCTTAGATATATGATTGGTACGAAGGTAATTTAAGATAATTGAAAACATGTCGGGATCACGATCGATAAAAATTGCACCAGAATTATCTTTATGTGATGGAATGTTGCCCGAAAGAAGCACAGTAAAGAAAGTATCACGAACCGAAAGCAAAGTCTGTTTGGTAGTTGAAAATAACTTTCCACCAACATTCAAAGTAACGATCTCAGTCAGATTCATCTCACTGTAGAGTTTGCTGAGATCTGTTAAACTATCAAATGATTGTTTCACCTTGTCAGACATGGTGATAAGAGTAGTAGTTAAAAGGATAAAAAAATGTTTTCGTCTCCGACTAAACTGTTATTTGAAGCAAGCATAACACAATAATAGATAATTACGTTGTATATAAACACTTGTCTCACAATGTAAACAATAAAATGTCAGTGAGTCGTCAAAACATGACATAGCTTCCCACAGTCGACATTAGATGGCATTACAATAGTCTTGATATCGAACATAAGATTGACGTAGAAATCCTTTAATTAAAGGATATATTTTATATATTACTATAATAATAAGAAGAAGAGAGAGCTGAGCTCTCGCCTATGAGCAGGGCGAGAGAAGTGCGGCGTAG
>DVQH01000084.1:0-49429 GCA_018231625.1 Papilio phestus
AGAACTTTTTATCTATAGACAAGTGGCAAGACAACTCAATATTTATCTCAACAAAGGTCATGAAAACAAAGAAGTTTGGCCATGCTCGAAGGTTAAGCAAACGTTAATTGAATCAACCCAGCAAATGCAAATGAAAACCAAATCAATTTTAGTTCCAATCAAAGTTCACTTCATTACACTATTCTCAATAACTGACACTCTCACTCACCCAGACAATCGTTTAATTAAAATTGCCATCAACTAGGTCAACTAGATTTGTCAGTTTGCCAGGAAGAGCCAAGTTTGGGTGGTTGTCCAACAATCCAGGCTAATCAACTTAACAGTCTTCATTGATTCTAGATTTTCCTCCCAAACTTAACTGATTTTATGCACCAGTATTAGTAGAATAATAAAAACATGTTAGTCACGCTAGATTATATAGATGCATATATCTATATCTCAAATATATATTTCCGTATTTTAAATGCCTTGACATACAGGACTTTTACCTTTGCAAGAAAACACCGACAAGTAAACTAAAAGGCTAGTAGTTCAATTGTTAATGAGTCAGTCGCTTGCTTAACTGGCAATCAATTATAATTACGATAGTATTGGGTTCCAAAGCACCCAAAACTGCGATGCAAAACACTAATGAAGTGCACAATAAATGCCTTCTAGTTCACCCTGTAGTGGGTCTACCTATTCGATAGAAGTGTTTGGTGAAGAGTAATCAAAACAAATGACGGTAACAGTAGCAACGGGTCGCTTATGCGCTTGTTAGCGCAACTTGTCTCGAAACGAAACCCACCGGGTTGTGTTGGTACGCACTTTGCCGATTAGCCACATTGACCGGTGACCACCTGACAATCATGTTGAGATTGTGATTGTGACCTTTTCTGCCTTGGCCACACTGACCATGCAGGTCAGCCCGCATTGCATCACCTTGCCCTTTTGGGTTAAGGTTTCCTTTCTCGCCGCTCTTCTTTTGACTGCCATCCAGATCGATGCCAAAGTGATTGAGGGCGAAATCTCCACCGACAAGGCAAGATTGGTTATCTTTTCCAATGAAGTCTATTCATACATTGCTTTCTTTAGAATTGGATGTTTCTCACGCGGTTCTGTTTCTTATCGAAAGAAGGTATCTTTGAGTACAATGTATCTTATCCAAAGGTAAGCTCGAGAGCAAGTCTAATGCAAGTTTAAACCTCACTACCACTGCTTTGCAGAGCTACGCTGCTCAAAACCTTTTACTCTACTTTGATGCAAAGTCTCAGTGGCCGGCAGTTTATAAGCAAAACAAGGTTTGAAACGAGTTATTACAATACATTTTTAAAATTTAGATGAACTGAATCTGTTAGACTTGTCTTGAGAAACATGCCGTTTTGATTGATGATTTCCATCAAGTGATCAATTTGACTGAATATAAGCGAGATTACAAAGCAACTACCGCTTCTGGTTGCAAGTTAGATCCAACTCTAGATGCCAACAATGAAACGTGGTACCGGTGTGTGCACCACCGAACTTTTCAGTCTTACCGCGAAAGATGGTGGTTTATTGCTCTTGACAATTGTGACACGCAAAAGGGTTTGTATCTCAAGTACCGCATCACAATGACCAATAGCCAGACCAATCAATGGTTGCGTCACTTCTCGGCTGACGAGTTCTGTAAGGCCAAACCAGCCCATTCTGGCTCACTCATTCTGACTGATTTCTCTACGCAGACATCCTCCACACCGATGTTTTTATGTGCATTCTCTTCTACTTACTTCTTGTGGCAAGTTCATTTGAAGCTTGTAAGTCGAAAATTGATGTTAAATTATTTATATTGAAACATTTTTTTCAGATGCTTTATACACTCGTCATTTGCTTCACAAAACATACAAACTTTACATTGTATCTCTTTTATCAGGTATTATCTTAATGTGCAATACTAATGTATTTTCTAAATAATTTGGTGCTCCAAATACAGAGTGCACTGGACTGCTTTTTCTCTGCATCTACTATGGCATTTATGCTCAATACGGATACGCAGATTCAGTGTTCAAGTTGTTGGGTAAAGATTGAATATTGATAGTGAATATATTATCTCAGAGCCATTGATGTCGCTCTTTAGGGAAAGGATTTGAAGCAGCCAGTACTCTGGCTTTTTTACTTCTGCTGTTGCTAATCTCCAAAGGATACACTATCACGAGGGCACGGTTGAAACAGAAAACAGTGGCAAAGTTCAGTATGTTTATGGTGATGTCCACTATTGCCTACATTATCATCTTCTACCACGAGCAATATGTAAGTCCGGCCACAAATTCAATAGTTCATTGGTGTCATTCTTACTGTTAAAGGCCTTTGACCCTGGTGAAGTGCTCTACATCTACGAGAGCTCATTTGGTTATTTGTTGATTTCCTTGCGCTTGCTCGCCTGGTCGTGGTTCTCTTACGCCATTGTCTTTACTCTGATCCACTATCCGCAAAAGTCAGCTTTCTTTGCCAAGCTCTTCTTGGTATACAGTATTTGGTATGTGGGTAGTTGGTAGAGAGCGTTGAGTGCTAATAACGGCCTCAATCATCCAATCAATAGGTTTATATCGGCTCCCATTGTCATACTTGTGGCCACATTTGTCATTCCCAAATGGATGCGAGAAAAAATTATTAACGCTGTCGAGTTGGCTATCGCATGGCAAGCCCATCTCATCTTCTTCGTAAGTTGATCTCTTGACAGCATTTGGCAGGGAATTAATCTCAAAACGTTCAGTTTCTCACTCGTCCATCGAGAGCAAACAAAAACTTTCCATTTCATGTAAGCCATTACTGGTGGAAATTGAAGAAAATATAGAAATTAATAACAAAAATCCACCGTCTTTCAGGTTCGTACTACACAGATAGCCATCATGGAGAAGGCGGGAAACATCGAGAGCGGAACGTTGGAACATTTCAGTAGTTACAAGTACGCGCCATCGCGTTCTGCCCCAGTCAATGTGTTCGCCATCACGGGTGCGGCACTGGCTGGGGCCAATGGTCAACTGCGCAGCCAGTCTAACACGATCGCCTTCAAGTCGCAACGCAACGGCAACTCATCCACCGAGTCTGAGCAAACCTCGATGACCAGTCTCTCCAACCAAAGCGGGCGTAACTCTCGCGAGTCACCTCCAGGCACGCAGAGCAGTGCTCAACTGCCTCGAGCCGAGGAGTGATTCACCATGATGATGCATGGTGGACCACTGGTGATGCATGCATGTTCACTGCACCATGGCCTCAATCAACCACTCTATCCGTGGTGCTGGAATTCCACAGACCTGTTCATGCAAATAATAGCTCTGTTTTTCCTATAAATATACGTGTGAAAAATTAAACTTGAGCCGAAGCTGGATACTCTTTCCTTTCTTCTCTTCTGATGCTTGCACAGAAAATATCGCAAATTTCAACCTCCACTGCTGCCATCTGGTTCGAGCGCTACTAACTTCGATGTTGATACTTGACTAATCGACCTTGTTCTTGCTTTTTTAAGAATTCATTTTCTTTTGTTTTTGTTTTTGTCATATTTCATATTTCTATATATTGTAATAGTGAAACACCGATACATCTTTTTTTCTATCCTATATTGGTGATTTTCTGAACAAAATATTTAACGAAAATAAATCTACATCTACTTTAACAATCTTTGCTTAATGGATCAAAATAGCAGTTGTTGTCTTGTAACTTAAGTAGATTTAAGCGAAGCAGTTAATAAAAATGTTCTTATTTATCTGAATAACTACATGGTTATTATTTTACTTAAACTTTTATGTACAGCTTCTTTTATGATTTATTGATGCGTGCTTCTTATTTTTTTCTTATTTCTTATATTGCAAACTACTGATATAATTTTACTGGATTTCTGTAATTGTAAATTGTGATAAATCATTACTGATGGATCCAAAGATTGCAATTATTGGCGCTGGCATTGCCGGATTATCAACTGCTCTGACTTTATACCAGCAAGGCTTAGACAATATAGTGATATTTGAAGCGGCCTCACGTATTGGTGGGCGAATTAAATCAATTCAGCACGGTAAGTGGTTTGCTTGCAACTCTCTGATCAGCAAAATTTTGTTGTTGAGCAGGCGGTGGTTGGGTCGAGTTGGGTGCACAGTGGATCCATGGTCAGGAGGGCAACGTTTTGCACGAGTACGCTTCGTCGAGGGGACTAGTAGCCAACCCAAAGTTGGACTATGGCCTCGAGGGCACTGGCACTTACTGCACCGAACAAGGTCGGCCCGTCACATCTCCCCTGGTGGAAGAGCTCATCTCTCACCTTGATGAGGAGAAAAATATGATGCACGAAGCCTACGAGAGTGGTCAAAATGTGTTTGAGTATTTTAAGGAGAAGTTTGATGAATTTATTAGCTCTAAGCCTGACCTCGACGAGGAAATGATCAATCTACTCAAGTCGGTTTTTCGTTGGTTTGTCATTTTTGAGATAATCGATAATTCATGCGACAATTTGCATGATTTGTCCATCTTATCTTACACTGAATGGAAGGAGTGCCATGGTGTTGTCGATTTAATCAATTTTAAAGGAGGTTATTCTTCTATATTTGATGAAATGACCAAGGAATTTCCATTGGGCCAATTTTTAAAGCTGCGAACTGCCGTTGAAAAGATTGAATTGTTTTACCCCAAATCACCAGATCCAAATGGTAACACTGTGCAACTTAAACTACATACTGTCCAATATTCGGGAGATGTCGAGGACAACGAATTTGCTCACAAAGTGCTGTCGTCGTCTTTGGATTCAAGTGAAGTGAAAAGGCAAGAGTCAATATTTGATCATGTTATTATAACATCTTCGATTGGATTTTTGAAAGAAAACTTGAACAATTCTTTCTTTGCTTTTGACTTGCCTAAAGTCAAAGTTGATGTGATTCAAGCGTTAGGATTTGGCACAATCGACAAAATATTCATGTATTTTGATCAACCATTTTGGGAAGAATCCGGAAGAGGCTTTCAAACCTTGTGGCTCAATGTGGAAGATGAGCATTGTTATCTTAGTCAGTTGAATGAGCGTAACTACAGTGGCACTTTTCCTCAGTGGGTCTATTGTATACAAGGATTTGATCTGGTGCGCGGCCAACCTAACATGCTTATGGCTTGGATTGGCTCCTATGGTGCCAAACTGATGGAAAATAGCACCGATGGCGAGATTGGCCAGGTCCTCGGTGAAGTTCTGCGACATGTCATACCGGAAAGTTACCGAAGGACAACGATCTCTGACCCGAGCCGGGTATATGCCAGTCGCTGGCACAATCATCCCTTCATTCGAGGTGCATACAGCAATCGCACTACCAACTATCAGAAATTACCTCTTGATTATGACTACAATATCGATGTGTTGGGGCAGCCTATTCGCATCAAAGATGTTTGTTCTAGTTCTAGCCATGTGGCTAGCATTAAGCAAGACGAGGAAGACTGTCCCTTGGTGCTATTCGCTGGTGAGGCCACTGATCGGGAACATTACTCCACCACGGATGGCGCGATGCGCTCAGGACAGCGCGAAGCTATGCGTCTCTTCTCTTTCTACTACGAATAGGCAACTTTCAACTCAGTGGCACAACCACAACCATATCATGCATTGGTCAATACAATCAAGTCACTTTTCTCAATTGGCTGTACATTGTCGAGTGCAATATCACTCATTTTATTTTAAAGAGAATAAGAAATAAAATCTTGTATATGTTCAAGAAATTAAAAAAATAAGGAAGTGGCTAAAATTTAGCAGAGAGGTTCAGTTTCTTTAATAAGCCATTGTAGGGCTCGTGTTCGACCTTGTTTTTGCAACTCTTCTCCAACAATGTCACGACATTGTTGATGATACTGATCAATCCATTCGATCTAGATATACAAGCCGTTAGTCAATACGTTTTGGATAAGACTTTGTTTACCTCTTCGGCAGTTAGCAGTGAAGGATCTAAAAGTTTGGTTTGTATTGGCACAAGTGTTATCGTATCAAAGCCAAGGTAGCCTCGATTGTCAAAGTTATACTAAAAGAATATAAAATTTCAATAAAAGTAACAAATTAAATATTTTTCTGTACCTTTAGATCAATTTTCTTAGTAAGTACGAGACTTTCGATGCGAATGCCAAACTTGTTAGGTTCGTAGTAACCTGGTTCGTTGGAAAGAATCATATTCTCACTGATGCCTGGATCATCCAAGCTAATACGATTGCTGATGCTAGAGGGGGGCTCGTGGACATTGAGGAACATGCCCACACCATGACCAGTTCCATGGTTGTAATCAAGACCTACATCCCAGAGGGCGCGCCGAGCAAACGAGTCAAGAAATTGCCCTTTGACCAGATTGGGAAAGCGAGCTAGTGCCAGTGATATGTGCCCTTTAACCACCCGGGTGAAGCACTCCTTCTCATAGTTGGAAGGTGTCCCCAAGTGGATCGTGCGTGTCACGTCCGTGGTACCATCGCGAAACTGAGCACCACTATCCAGTAGAAACATCTCTTCGGTGGTGATTGGCCGGTTAGTCTCTTCAGTGCTCTGATAGTGGATCACAGCTCCATTGGGGCCTGATCCAGCAATAGTGGCAAAGCTAGGCCCAATGTAGTTCTCTTGTTGTCTAGCAAAACAAACACAAGGTCAACATTCGATTTGATAGGGAAGGTAATTTAATCAATAATCGCTGATTGGCAAGCGACAATCCGATTATGATCCCTCAGAACCTCTTATCACTTGCTGCTCTGCTCAATGAGAATGGGAGTGAAGAGTCGAACGATCGATCGTGAGAACACACTCCGAGAGGATTCTACAATAATAAAACAATTCGCTAAATTGGGCTATAAAACTGAGCGAGTTTTCTTTCATAGGTAACCTGGCCATCGGTAACAAACTATCTCACTAGATTGAGACTAGAGGTTCACATAGCAACACTAGCAAACATGAATCACAAATTCAAATTTAGTTGGTTTACCTTCGAAACTCTTCTAGCTTGATTTCCACGGTTAGTTCATCGATTGTTAGGTTGAGGTGAAATCCAGGCGAGGATTCTGGTGAGTTAATAGAGGTTGGTGAAGAGGATCCTTTCTTACTACGGTGCAGTACTTCATCTTCTAACCACGCGAAAAATTCACATAGTGCCACAGCATCTTTGATCTAAACAAAAGATACTCCAGTTAGCTAGTAATGGGAGCCAACGGTTTCGATAAGGGCTATCAGTCTAGATGGCAAGCGAGATGACCAGTAGACCTGTGTGAGTGAGCGATATGTGATAGGTGCCGCAGCTTGGTGCAATCGGATCAGGGCAAACAGCCAGAGGCAAGGTAAGTATACTTTGAGGTAGTAATCGAAGATTTATCGGTCTAGCAGTCTGAAGTAATCGTGCCATTCAAAGCAAGCTCACTGTACACCATGAGATTTGTGAAGCGTTCGCTCCAACTAAAATGACACGGAGCGCTTGCTACTTGTTTGCTATCTTATTGACTGTTTTTCGCACTATGAATGACTTGCTAACCTGACGATATGTTTATCTCTCGGCTCATTGAGAAAGTTAGCTAGTCTCAGCGATATAACTCGATATTATGACCATCTTTGCATTTAAAGCACCAATTTGAATTATAAAATTAAAGAAGTTAAAATTGTATAACATAATAAACTAGTGAAATTAGATCTGAACTAAGAAAAGCCGCGTTGGACAAGACTGAGAACGGTTTGCTCTGATAGTCAATTATTTGAGCGCCCTGGTCAGAAGCAATCAGAGTTGCTGCTACTGATGCTGATTGGACGCGTTAGACACCAAAAGACAATGGCAAGTAGGTAGCACAAGCAGTGATAAATTCAACACAATTTGTTACTAGGTTGTTTCACTCACTAAGTGCAGCCTTGCAAGCCAACTGACTGGATTCGATGCTAGATCGCACCGCGATAATAGCAATTGCTCTGGACAGTACAAACAATTAATTTGACTAGATAGAGAGAAGCGCCAGGTGTTAGAGATAGAGTGGCCACCGATCTAACGAGGTCTACTGTCAAAACAGATAAATCAAGTTTATAAATCAAAAAACTAATTTTAACTACTAGCAGTTAGACATATCGCACTTGCATTTGCAATTATTACTTGATTGCAAACAGTGAGTTTAAAAATGCAACTCGTAAATAATTTTTTCGTGTAGTCTTGTGAGGAAACTTGAGCCAAAAAGCTCGTTAGCCATAAGTCGATAATAACGAGACAATTGACCAGCGATATTTACACCCGGTGCCGTAAACAATTGATGCTGGTATTGCTAATTGGCCACCAATGGCATTATCTCAAATTGGAGCGGCAAACAATGCGCAATATCGGCGATCGCCAATGCAATGATGCACCACTGAAGCTATGACCGCTCAGTAGTCGATGCCAACACCATTGGGTGATTGATGAAGCTCAAGTCAAGCAGACCACTAGTTAGAAGTAGTGTCGTTCACACCGTTGATCTAATCAATGAGTGGCATCATTAAAAGTTGTTACATTTAAATTTAGTCATATCCATCCACAGTACACCGGGACAAGAGAAGCTCGGTGGACTAGTGGAAAAGCGCAACTTAGTCTTGTGCAATAGTGTCTAGAAGAAAAATTTAAATTTAAAAGTAACTCTAATCAGATCAGTGCCGTTAGCCAGACGGCAGATGTTCACTAAATCTTCACTTGGCATGGCTCGGGTCAGTCGCGTCAATTGGTAACCGCGCCATGATGATTTTGTCTCCTCTTCACACTGTCCAACAGAGTGGCATGAACATTTAAATCAGGTTAACTCAAGATGCCACGTCTTGTTCGAGTGCAACTAGACTGGCTACTGTCTTGTCATCACCATCTATCCTGGTGAGCGAGTTTTGTATAACCCTACAAGACATAGTGTGAGAGTTATGGAGGCCGAGTTGGCCAGTAGCGAGTCGATGTGACATGATTGTCAAGTGAGAGACTCATTTGAATAAAGATCTGCTAGAGAAAGAGCGTGCATAGAGGGCGTCGGTAAGGCTCGTAAGCATCGACCTCGAACAAATCGAGTGCTTCTGCCACGAGGCATGTCGAGTCAAATCACAACTGTCACTGCCCAACAGAAGGTGTCGTCATTGGGATCACTGTGTGATTGCGCATCATTGTCGCAGCTATGATGGCCACTAGGTGGGCGCACTGTCCTACTACAGCACGCGCCATACTTATTCACCTACTTGATTTCAGCAGCTTTTTTCACATTTATTAATGTTATCCACTAAACAATTATAAATTAAAATAAAATCCAAGTGATGAATAGCTCGATTCTAGCAGATTCGTCCTCTTACAGGCTGCCATATGAGAATCTCGCGACTGTTTCTAATTTAGATAGATTTTATCTAGAGTCAAGTAAATTCTTCAATTTATCTCGAGTTAGATCATCATTCTCGGGATGCAAGTGCCACTCGACACCCGTGATTGATTCGGCGACACGCCGATCAGAACAATTCCACTAAGAAATGAACACGCTTCCCATCCATCAAGTTGATCAACAGATTGCGGCTGATTCTGGCAAGTAACTTGGATGACAACAAATTGAAGACCACTACGGCGACAGACTGTGGTGGGAGCCAAACTGCCATCAATCATCACCGATTCTGACCGGACCGATGAGAGAATGGCAAGGAAGAATCACGCACCAGAATCGGCACTTGGCGCCCGGCAGCGCATCAACATAATGACTTGACCACAGTGGAGAGAAGTGAACGAAAACAACAGGTCTAAACAATTCGTCTTCGTCAATCGTTGTCGGTGGAACTGCAAAGCCACTCGGCGTACAGTGGCCGATTTGAATAGTAGCGAGGTGAACGCTACAAAGCGAGGCGCGCGATTCTGACCGAATCGATCAACCGGCCAGGGAAGATGCCACCAACCTCGCGACACGTGTGGGGAGGGCTAATGCAGTCGACTCAGCTGCGAGCTGCCTAATGATTGCCTCCGACGCGGCTCGCCGATGTCTATCGACACGAGCAAGCATCATTTAGATGGTCCAATTGTAAGAAGCTAAGCTAACAGGTCTACCAACAAAGGTACTTACACGCCACTGAGAGGTCAAGCCAGTCCGTTACTAACGCGTCGCCGCGTAGTAGGTTACCATTAGAGTCACATTCGAGTACCATTATCAGCTCGATATGAAAGCATTGCAATAATTTCGGAGCACGGACAGTGTCAAGAATATTCTGGTGGGCGGTTAATTCAATTATGCCACATGTGGCCAAAGATGCCATTAAAGTGGTGCGCCCGAGACTTTCCGCGCTGACCGGCCATCTAATCGACCATTGTTAGCACTCAGTTAACATTCCAATAGTGAACCTTCATGGATTAGTTGAATTACTAAAATTAGATGGATCCTACTAAGAATAGAAAAGTGAGATATACCTGCAGTGTAACATGCAATTCCAGAAATGCATAGAGTAACATGAAGCTATTTGGTTACCAACTCATTTGTAAACAATCGTATATACTAATCGAATTTAATGTAAAGATTTTAAAATAGCTATTTATATAATTTGAAACAAACTACATATCGATTCAAGACAAAGATTAAAATAATTGTCGCTGATGAGAAGTGTCCAAGCAGAAAACAAAGTGAACGGAAAGTGAAAAACACGCAAGAAAACGAGAATACACACGTATCAAAGGACAATATGATAAACGAGGCGTGCAAGTAACACCAATTGATATATGATGGCAAACGGGTTGGCGCGCGGGCGGTTTGCCAAACAAATCAAACTATAGCTGTATATGTTGTGTATACAGCTACTCAATTCTGCTAGTCACTCTAGAGAAGTAACGTGCATGCCATCAACTATCTATTAGGCACTAATGATAATCGAGTTAAAATCCACAAACAGACTTCTTGACGAGAATATAGCCGAATTTAGTTTGCAACAATGACCACTTCTTCTCAACAAGTAACTTACGTGAGCTCGACGCATCCCTTCCACTTCAATGGAGTTCTTGATCGCCTTGCGACACGTGACAGGACTCACGCCAGTCATAAGTCTTCGCGTTTCCGGTATGAGAATGACTAGTGCGTAGCTCGATTTGTTACTAATCTATAAGTAATATAAATAAAAAAAGTAGAGAAAAGATTTAAAATCTGTTAACAGGTGAACAGCCAAACGCTAACTTTAGAGACTCTGAGCCTATTGAGACTTTCCTGAAAAATTTATCAAATACCTATCTTGGCAGTGTTAAGCGAATCACATTGATCATGGGGAGTATCAGAGATAACGTTGTTATACGAGTTTCGAAGGAAGAGAAAGAAGGAGAAAGAGGCGTTTAATATCTAAACTAGTCCAAAGGTGAAGAATTGAGGCTAACGCAATTCGGAATCAAGCTGAATGACGTGCCGTTGGTCTACAAGGAAATGTCCGCGCTGCTAAGATTAATCACGGAATAGTGAACTTCACTGAGCCATCGATAACGATTGCAAAGTGAACACATCGAGGTCACTTTTCAAGTCTACCACTTCTGCGCTTTTTATTGCTTAATCGTATGCGTACATTGCTAAGATTCTTACAACAAATTCAAATAGACTTACCCAAATTTTACCAGAATGATTCTTGGTTAAATGAGCGCGAATAAAACTACTGATCATATCATAAGGTTGTAACTCAATCTCAGATTTAGTATTCATATCGATATCATCAACAGGTGAAAATGTTTGTCCGTTGCCAGTAGCCGAGGAAACACTAGTTGAAGATCGAGCTGACGGCGATGAAAATCCATCATTGAGATGCGAGTTAGCAATCTGGAGATGACTCAAAGCTTGAGGCGTCAACTTAGACTCGTCTATAAACAGACTAAAAATTATCGAGTAAGCAACCTAACAAATGTACAGCAAATTTACAAGTCAATCTAAGAAAAACTTACTAAGTGCGATCCATGGTGACCACGACATAAGCAAAGAAAATTGGGTTAAACTCAATATCCGATCCTCGCAGATTGAGCAACCAGGCAATATCATCCAGAGCGGTGAGGACCAAAGCAGATGCATCTTTTTTGCTCATCTCCTCACGAATTTCGGCTATCTTCTCACTCCACGACTTGCCGGCAAAACACAAATCAAGCGGAATCACTGCCTCGGCTGGTCGAGGTGGGCGCTGAGCCCAAATTTCATCCACTAAGTTGCCTGGAGTTTGCACCAGCAAATTTCCATAGAGAGCAAGCTCGTGTTCGAGTTTAGTCCAGCCCTCAAACGACAACGTGAAAGGATCGGCACCCACCACCGAGCCAGATTGAAGTACTTTGTTGAGCCACTCTCCGATGGTGGGCGTTCCAGGTTGGTTTTGCTTCATCAACATCCAGTGCTGCTTGTCCAATTGTTGATCGGCTTGAAGAAAGTAACGACCGTCGGTCCAGAGAGCAGCCTCTTTCATGGTTACAACGGCAGTTCCAGCCGAGCCGGTAAAACTGGATAGGAATGCACGTCGAGCGTCGCAGGGCGCGATGTACTCAGAACCGTGCGCATCAGATGTCGGTACGATTAATGCTTGGAAAGGCTCCGCCACAGAATCTGCAGCAAAGCGAGGGTTTACTCCTCCAATGCGCATCAAAGCGCGCAACATTTTCAAAGCATTTCCCTTGTCTTTTAGAGCCATATTAAGAGGTTGGTCTTCCCGGGTAAAACAATTGTCGAGATCCACCCGCAAACTTGGTCCTAAGCAAACAAATTTCCAGCCACAATTAATTTTTTTAAATAAAAGTAAATCTTTATAAAACAAATTAATTTGTCCTGAATACTTTAGAAGACAACGATTTTCATAAAATTGATTTACCTAAACTTAAAACGTACCCGCACTAGAAAATGTTTTAACATCCATTATCTTTCGTGTTTATAGTTTATCTCACAGAGTAATTCAATGATGCTAATGTCCCCTTCATTTAAACAAATTAAAAACGGTAATATGATGATTCACAGTGGTGATAACAATCTACTTTAGAAGGATACTGAATGAAACTGTCAAAACGGAAGTGAAAAGTTTTCACTTTGATAAGCATACCTCCTGTCAGATCACGCAAAGCGGCTAGAGGCGAGTGATCTGTTAAATCACCTGAACTAGGTGCTAACTTGGAAAAGGTGTTGCCGGAGTCCCCGTTGGGGGAATTGTTGTTTGACGCTGCAGCTACCGCAGCAGCTGTAGCAGTGGCCATGGTCAAGTCAAAATTCTTAAAAAGTGGATTATGACCTGACAAGGCATTGGCTAGTGTGGTAGCCATCTGTGGATTGGTAGCTGCAGCAGCTATTAGATATTTAAACGTTTCACTAATTAATGAAGGAAAAGCAGCGGCGGCAACCGCGGCAGCTTGAGCTTCTTGGAACACATCTTGCAGCATAAAAGCGGTTAAATTGTTGGGTAGAGTAGCTGCCTGTTCCAGCATTTGCTGTTGCTGTTGAGCTAGATTCATAGCAATGGCGTTGTGAGATGGCGACGAGGGCTCGCTTTTCTCTTGGGAATTAAAGCTCGATGATGAGTGAGGGTGATTTGGAGATTGAGCGTATTGAGAGAACAAAGACGAAGACAAATCGAGAGTATTATTGCTATTGGCACTGTTTGAGTTAAATTGATTCTTAAGCAATTTGCTATATTGATTTTGGAACGTTTTTGAAAACAAAAACTGATTTGAAGCATTGCTAGAGGTGGGGGTTGGAGGAGGTGAGTTTGGCGTCAATTTGGCTAGTGGTTCCAATTGGTTTCGATGATTGAGTAAATTAAAGTGGTTATTTAAATGACTAAACGGTAACCGCGAGTTGGCACTAAGATCACCACCCGTTCCATTATTATTAGAGAGGTTCAACGCTTGCCGACGGTTATCGTTATTATTTGACAGTTGACCATGGTTCAACAGGTGTCCTGCTTCCGTCGAATTTGAAGCTGCACTCGATGCCAAGTTCTGAAGAAATGAAAATGCAGATGAGAAATTATTGCTGCCAGTTGAGTTAAAACCCAGTGGAGATGGCGAAGAGGAAGAAGCAGTGGAAGGCGGTGTGCGAGGTGGGGGTCTTGAAGTGACCGAACTAGCCACTAAACCCGAAGGGGGCATCTGACTCGACTTTCCAGGGTGGCCAGAACCTTGCAAAAATGAGGCGTAGGCAGCTGCAGCTGCTGCTGCCGCAGCCATTGCTGAACTGGTCGAGTTGGAAGAGGAGGAATGGAGAGAAGCGTGGTGGTTAGTGGAATTGTGGCCTGGGCTCGGGTGATGTTGTCCGCCACTGCCGTTGCGCATTAACAAGGATGCTTCTGGTGGATGATTGTGCTTATTATTCGACTTCTTCACCCGATTGTTCACTGTGACAGCTCGGCCCGGGCACTGGCGATCGCGAGAGCAACGCCAATATACAGTGCCGTCTTTACCATCGCGTACCTTGTTGTAGCGATGACCTTCGAAAAGAAGTGCCACTCCACCACGTTGCGTTGCAACATAGGAACACGCAGAGCTAGGTTCCATTTGAGTTACCAATTTCATAGAGCTAATCTTGTGGAGCTGAATTGGGCTGAGTGCAAGATCAGGGTGCAAGTCACAGTTGACTTGAGCAAGTGTGTC
The DNA here is from genome assembly GCA_018231625.1 of Papilio phestus. Taxonomy (NCBI): domain Eukaryota; kingdom Metazoa; phylum Arthropoda; class Insecta; order Lepidoptera; family Papilionidae; genus Papilio; species Papilio phestus. Next base: position 14,541 of record DVQH01000084.1, read on the forward strand.
CGAAGAATGAACAAGTTGACGAGATCACAGTGACCGATGGGCGCACATCTCGTACCATACAAGAGAAGGAGACAAAACACGCCAAAGACAAGGAACGAGAGAAAACAACTTGATGCGTCGCAGCATTGCCACCGGTGCTTCGAACCGCGAAGCAACGTGAACGGGTGCGCGCCAAGCTAACTTGTAGTGGCGGGTAAAACAGTTCAACACAGAATCAACTCTGACGGTGGAGGTGCTCTTGGCAGCTGCAATTAGGGAGCATCGCTCCAGAAGAGTTTTCTTCCCCCCAGGCGACTTGAATCACAGAGCTGCGAGCGCACGAGTAGAGCACGCGTTGGGTCGAGCGGGCGCAATCGCAACGTAGGCCCCTTCACAATAAGATGGCACTGCGCCCAACGCTGGTGCGAGCTCAAGTTCAAGTTCTGTCGATTCTCACTGCGTGCTCTTAACTGGGCGTTCATTCACACCGCACCAGATTCTACGTTGCAAACCTATTGGCAGAGGGTAGAACACATGTTGGGATAGTAACACTACTCAAGTTGTGTAATGGCAAAGACCAAACGCGAGCTGATGTCGCATCGGCACTGACCACACTACGGTCGGAGGTCGAGTGGTTGGTTGGAGGAGCGCACACGTTGGTGCCGCGACACAGAATCGGCAAAGGCTTCAACTACCGCCTTGGCGAGCACAGCATCGAATCAAATCATCACTGAATCAAGAATGCAAGATGTTGCTGTTCAGGGCAGCGATGCTGTGATTGGTAGACACGATCGTCTCTCTTGCTCGCCACTGTAGTGCCACTCAAAAGAGTTGAACGAGTGGCGCGAAGAAAAAGAAGACAAACAACTATGACACTGCACCGAAGCACGAGCGATGGTACAGCCAGAATCGCCCAACAGAAGCGATCGAATGGGATCACAAGCAAAAGTTAATCCACCTAGGTAGTGTTGTGTGGTGGTACGCTCAACTAGGTGTTGGAAGTCAACTAGACGAAGACTGATTAGAGCAGTGGCACCAGGGTCAAAATGTGATGGCACGACCAACCGGTGTGATGAGTGCGAGTCGAGTGATCAAGAATGAAACAGTTATACAAGGCAAAAAGGAATCATGTGAATGAGAAAGTGCGCGCGCTGACGTTGGAAGGATGCGGCCTGAGCAGCGAAAAGGGAGGCAATGTGACCTAACTGTGAGGGACAGAGGCAGTGAGATAGTCATCCCGCAGTCAGTCAGTCACTCAGTCAGTGAGCCAGTCCAATAGAGTGCATCCGTCGTCGCCATCGGCAGAGTGGCGCGTGGTGTTTACCTGTTCGATCACAACTATCGCGAGGCAGCGAGTTAGCGCGCGCACGTATTGGCCGAGCGCAGCGCAAGGCGATCACCGCAGCATGGCCAACACGCCGCAAGTATGGCCTTATCGCCGCGCAAATCTCGCTCGCAAGGAGGCGCGCAGTTAGGCGAGACAAGGCGGCCACTGTGCCAGCACCATCACTGTGCGAGGCTGGTCCACTAGCTCAACTCAACTCATTTATTACCGCCATCGCGCGAAATGAGCCAGTGGTCTGACCAAGTGCCATCCTCAGGTGCCATCACTGCTCGATGTCCAGCGACACCGGCACTCGACCACCACCATCGCTAACTACCGCCGCTTGCGCGTGCTAGTCAGCTTCCACGCTGGTCAACGCTATACTCCTACTAAATACAAGTTTCCCGATGCCAATATGTTTGGTTTTACAAGTACAAAATTACATTTCGGTGTTCGAAACATGTCACCATTACTTTCGCAAATAATTGAGCTATAAACTTCCACAAATAAAAGTCGAGAGATTTGCTAGTAGTGGCGAACTGCATGCGCGTGCTAGCCACCATCAAGGCAGGTCTATAGTGCCAGAATGCTCGTAGAGTGACGCGAGCCAGAGTTCTGTGTGCGCCGAGGCACTGTTGAAAGCTGGTAGGTATCCAAGTATGGCTCAGCCATGGCAGTCTATCATCCTGTAGATGCCAGATTGACAAATAGCGACCAAGGAAGTTTGACCAGTGGACAAGGAGTCAACTGACGCCTCGTCGTGCTTCATCTCAAGTCATCATAACTGATAAAGAGGAATACTTTGTAACATATGCTAGCTGTCGATGAGATGCGCGCAAATATAGCTGTCCACTGCAAGTCGAGTACATCTTCTTCGTACTGTCATAGCGAACCTTCAACACTTGTGATGCCTGGCTAGCTAATCAAACAAATCTAAACGACCCTTATCAGCTAAAGCAGTCCGCTCGAAGTTTGAGCATTAGGTGAGGAAGCTTACATAGCACAAGATCTGGCATGAATTAACAAGAAAACAGTGTACTTTGAGTTGCAACTTCCATAAAACACTACTACAAAACTAGCGGTGAGTTGGAACTGGGACAGTAACCAGAGAGAGGACTTAACACGTAGGCACCTCACCCGGTAGCGCTCATAAGTTATTGGAAACTTGGCTAGAGATGCGAAGTGATACAAATTGAAAAATAGCCAGCAATTGACATAAATATGTGCTTCAACTGAACACGACAAACTAATGGCTGTGCGGCGAAATAGACTCCATGGCTTTGCATACCTAATCAGGTGTGAGTCACAAGACATGTTCACACTGAGTGAGCACTAGGTCCACAGGTGGAAATGGCCAGTGTATCGCTATTGTAGAATAGAGCGCAACACGTCAATTAAAGACACTTGACAGCGTCATAAAGAAAGAGGTAAAGAACAGATGAAAACGAAATTTCTCGAGTGGAGTGGAATGACTAGTGAGCTAAGAGTGGAATTGGACAAGGCCATCTTGCAGTGCTCTCGGCATGCACTGGATCACCCCCAAACTGCTAGTCGGGACACTTGACCAAACGGGTTCAGAATCGTGTCTCTTCTCTTGTCAAAGCCTAAAGGCTCGACAGAGAGAAGCGATAAAAGAATGATTAAAGTCGAAAAAGAAGGCCGTGGAAAGCTGATAAGGCGAGGTATAGTAGAATTTATTAATTCTCCACGCGACTAGTCTAATAAGTTATCGCAGAGTGGAAGGCAATGCAAGATGTACCGCCACTAAAAGAATACAATCACCGGTGACTTCAAGTGCTAGAAAGAAGACATGTGCCACTAAGAAATCATTTAAACTGCCCCCAAAAGAGTACGAAGAGAGTGGTTGAAGCAGGTCGGCGACCTGACACGATCGTGTGACATTGCGAGTACAAGCCACTGGAGAAATTAGAGATTTTATAAATCAAATTGGCGCCACGATTGCAAATCGAAATGCATAGCATTTACGGCCGAGGGTCGAGTTGATAGCACGCTGTGGAGGGTAATGTGGAGTGAAGGCAAGGTGCCATTGGGCGAGGGCGGGCCACCTGCTTTGCGGCCACTGCTTATGCCATCTAATCAACTGCTCAACTCTTCTCACCCCGATTGGAGAAAATAGAGTTAGCGCAAAGTCAACCTAAGTAGTAAGTAATAAGTAACGGGACAGAATCACACTCTGCTTACGAGAATATCTTCCTCGATATAGTCACACTGAATCACGTTTTCAATTTAAAGATGAAAGCCAAGGGACAAAGTGGGCCAATGCGACGCAAGCATGCCTCAAATCAACTTGCTTGTTAGATTAATGACACTATACCAATGAAACTATTAATAACGGAACGAGTACATTGACCAATCCAACTGATAGATAACAATATCACCACTTTGTAATAATATAATAATAAAAATTTCATCTTCAATTAGACAAAAACAAATACTAAAAACGCAACTTGTAATTTAACATTAGAAAATATTAATAAAAACAGATATGTTTGTATTGAGATATTGCCTTGACTTGCCAATGCCGTCTAAATCTGATTGTGGAAATTAGGATTCTCTTTGGAAAATGTGATACATCAATGATGCACTCGAAATCAATTCGATTCAAGTGACTTGAATTCATGCTGACAATAACAAATATAGAGTTAAAAACGTGAAAGGCAGATTAGAGTGATAAGCAGAAATTATTCCTGCGATGGCAGTGTTTGATATTCGAGTTGACACACGGAAACTGTCAGTTAGAGCATCAGTAGAGAGATGCACTAAAATCCCACGCTTTAAATTCTGCCAGGAATTAAGGAGTTTCGTAATTTGCTTCTCATTAATTGAATACTTTTCAGTTATCCATGTTATTTTTAGAGATAACCGTTTGTTAGTAGATTTAATCCAAGAAAAAATCGAAAATTATTTTTTCCTTTTAAAAACTTGCAGAATATATTTAAAAAATGTGATTTTGTTTTGAACTATTACACCCAATTGTAAGAACAAAACAGCCGCAAAAACATTTGAATAACAAATTACCGAGAGTGAAAATGTATAGAAATGTGTAGAGAGCTATTCAAATTTAACAAATTAAATTATAGTGACGAATTGTTGAATTATAAATCAACAAGAGAATATTGAACTTAGTAATGCATGTTACCACCAAAGTGAAACTTGCCAAATGTTTGAGGTAGTACATATAAGTTCTAAATGTTCTAGATTGCCACATGTTCTAAAAATACAAACGCTAGAATCCAAGCCTAAACACTTACCGAAATGTTGATTGATTTGCGAAGTAACTCTCGCCGCAACGTACTCAAGTGTGTCCGGTCAGTGATGCGAGCGTAGACAGCTGATCCTCAGTCTGCAAAACACAGTGCACGGCTCATTCACAGATTACGTTCTACTGTTCGAAACATTCATCACAAAGTTTCCAAATAGAAAAAAATATAATATGATCAATATTATCAAAAAATATTACTTGAACACAGCTAGAGATAATCTTATTTTGAAAACAAAATATTATTAAGAAAAATCTCATAAATCTTTCATATCAACTTAAAGGTCAATCAAAATAAATATTTTATTTTTGTATTTGATATTTTGATACTATTTTTCATGAAAATTTTGCTTACTAGTCATTTAAGTTATTTTATATAATCTAATTTATTCACTTTATTTTTAAAAATTTAATTTTTACTTGGTTCACAAAGAAATAAGAAAATTAATTCAAAATAGAGCTTTACGAGCATAATAAGCGAGTTTCAATTGAAACTAAAAGTAGTAAATAACATAACTGATAGTTGGTGAGTGACTCTGTTTGGATGTTACATTTTAAAATTTTGTTATCTTTTTGTTTATGTTGCTAAGTACTAGTCGGTATGTGATAAATGTTAATGATTTTTATATTAGTGTTTTGTTGTTTTGTTCTAGTTTTAGTTGCTTAGGTTATTTAGAATTTTAATGTAAATATGACATGGCAAAGTTGTAAAAATATTGTAAAAATACATACATTTTCTTGGGACTTATTGAGAGTTTTCAGAACTTGCCAGTAACTGAGATAAAAAGATGATCCGTCACATAATTAGATAACTGTTGTGACTTGCTCTTCTTCTTCTCTCTCTTTTTCCTTCTTTTGAGATTAACAAATTTACAAGATATTTTGATTTTATCTTTTATTATCTATATTTCATTCCTATTAGAGTAATGTTAAAGATAATTATTTGGATCAACGAATTTGACAATAAATCGGAAGAACCATTGAGTAGTTTGTCGATTTTTATCAATCCCAGTTAGTAAATTTTCGAGACATGTCAAAGGTTGTGGATGCTCCGAATACCCAGGGCCCAGCTACAATCTGTATACAGAAATATAAGTAACAGGAATAAACTCTATTCTTTGCCTCTATCTGCTTCAATGGCAATTTATTTTTGCCATTTGTGTGAGTTAGTTGGAGACACGAATCACAAAAGACAAGTGAATGGTTTTGATAGGAAACACTTCATCATCTGTGATGTAGCCAGTGAGCGCGCCAGTGGCATTGCATGGTGCCACATGTGCCGCAGAAGGCACTTGACTGCCGCTCCGAGTACGACAAATACTTGCTGAGATTAAGAAAGCCGATAGCCGGCAGGAGATGAGTAGAGAAGATTCTTGCGGGTGGCAATGCGCCCGGTCAATCTGGCATGCCGCACTCGAGCCGACTCACACCGCACTCTGGCTCGATCGAGCTTTGTTCGCTCACCCGGCCAGACACGTGTAGAGTTTGTTTTGCCATCACTTTCAAGTTCAAGGCTCGCAGGCATCACATCACTTCGACGCGCAACACAGACCGAGTCGGCCAGTGGCGCGACCAGGTGATGCTTTCCTGCTCCCGCGCACTCAAGCCCTTTCCTTCCCTTTGAATTACCCATGTCTTCCCTACTCATCTTTTCTCACAATCTCCATCTCTATCGAGAGAGAGAGAGAGAGAGAGAGAGAGAATCGTTCTCTATTGGTTTATAAACCATAGGTATACTATAGAAATGAATCACATGAAAGTGACAGATATTATATATCGATAAAATTGTCAAATAAATTAATATTTTTTTATTAAGTTGAAAAGTATCTAAACCAAATAAATTAAATTAAATTTATTTAGTTAGTTTAGTTTAGTCTTAAAAATTTACTCAAAGCACAAAATTAACTTTTTCTAATCCACAAGTCTCACAATATCTCAACCTCACTTTTCCTAAAATTCAAGGGTCTGATTTGCAAAAAGTATTTGTCAGTTTAATCAGTATAAAGAAGTGAGAGATTTACACTTATAGACTATATATGATTTTAGGGCTAGCTTAGTCTAAGAGAGGGGAGGGGATAATAGAAAAATAGTGCTTACAAGCATTAATTATCAATGATTATCATGTAAACAGCACACCCTTTTCAATGTATTGTGAACAATAGCAGAGGTGAGAAATGTCATGATCGGCGTGTTACATGTAAACTGCCGCTGTCAACAAGTGTATAAGTGGTCTAGTATTGTCTTGAAGGATTATTAAGATCACTGCCGCCTAATTAGGATTATAATGGGACGTATAGTCAACCAAACTGACTATTGGTGGTTTGCCGTTAGCTAAATGTCTTTTTGTTTTTTTTGCGCAGCTCAGACAAGAGTGACAATTTGAATTTCACTGTCATACATTGTCACCAAGGCCATAGACATCATTTCCAACAGAAAACTCAAATAAACACTCGGTGGCGCATTAGGCGAGTTAATGGATTGACTCGAATATCACCCTCTTGTCCCACGCATCTTCTAAGCCTTCGGCGCTATAGCTCCTACATACCACCCAAACTTCTTGTGTTTTACGACCTCTTTTGGTTTGATTATTAACATTATCCCGCATTATCATCATTACACTACTATAGATTTTTATGTGTTTTCTATTAAATTGACTTTTTTTATGTCGTTTCTCTTCTATTTAGCTGAAACAGAAAAGAAGTGAAATTCAAGTTTTGAAAAAAATTATAAATCAAGCGAGGTAGTGTCGGCGAGTGAGGGCGATCAGTGCCCGCCAACGACACATGGCGAACTCAACTGGCACGGCGACACTCGGTCAATCCACTGCGCGGCGAGCTGTCCCCGAGCCCGTCACACTATCCTTTGCGGCGTGCTATTTAATCTTTTAATTTATAACAACCCATCCGAGTGGTCGAGAATTTTGCAGTCAGGGTCAAGTTTAAAATTAAATTCTTCTTCTACATTTGTGGCAAAGGTTGAGGTGATATTGCCAATGATCCATTGTTCGATGTTGGCCAGGCGCAGTGGTGCTCAACCCTTTCTCTTTGGAGGGTTCTCCCAGTGGGTACAACTAGTACTAGTATAACTGACCAAAAGACGCTAGTGAGTCACTTGGTCTATTTGTCACATAGACATAAATAGATGTGGTGAGCATCGATCAAATGGGTGCCAAATGTCTTGCTAGTTTGTTGACAGTCACCAACTACCCACTGCACTAGGTGAGAGCAAAGTGCACTGAAATGTGACAGTAACTGTAACTGTGCTCATCTTTATCACATTTCAGATTGACCAGTCATGACTAGTAAACGGTGGAAAGACATAATCCAAAAAGATTACCCAGCACGAATCAAGAAATGAACTTAAAGAAAAAATAAAAATCTATTTTAAATCTAAATAGGTCAGTTTGTCGAGACATATTGGCAACAGATGCAATACTACTGAGTAGAGCTCTAGTAACCGAGCGATATAATCAGTTGATGCAATCTAGGGTTCAAATGAGTGTTGTGAGTGAAGCGCGTGTGACTCTGTGGCAAGTTGTCTTGCTCGATCTCGCTGAATGATGATCCCATGGCAGTGACTCTACAAAGTGGCTTGATAAATTTGTTTATTTTTCGCTCCTTAATCTACCGCATGGTATGGTGCAAACGCAAGTGGCCATTTGAACGATCTTGATGAAGACTCGGTGGTGGTGATGCGATAGAGCTAACGGTGACGAGCATAAGATGAATCTATTTGCTCGATTTGCATGACTAATTAGATCCCTTCTCCCTGGTTACATTGAATCCATCACATTTTGCCCACCAAGCAATGGCTTCGATCAATATCGTTCACAGGAAAAACTCGTCATGATTGGATCCGTGAACAGATTCCCAGGCAAGGATTTTAAGCAAAACTCAACCGTTAGGAGGCTTACTAAATTAGGTAAAAATTGTACAGATAAAAAGAAATTAGATCACCGAGCTGCATTTCATTTGGAAATGTCCAAGTGTTGCAACAGGTGAGAGAAGCGTGAAGTAGCTACTATATACTGTATTTACTGCTCTCGTGTTCGCGGTCTTGCGAGTTGGAGTGGCGTGAAATCTCGGGTGCAAGTAAGTTCACTTCGACAATACAAGTGATCGTCATCAAGCGATCACTAGCATGTCAATTGCAATGATGCCGCCTGGTGGAAACTTGGCGCGACAAGTCAATTGACTTGCCACCCAAACAGTGGCCACCACGATAGCACGAGGCCAATTGAGACCAACCACCGGTGGTCCAACAAATTGCCTTAACTGTAGTCCAACCATTGTGTGCATATGTGGTTAATCGAAACAAATAAAACTAATTAGATGTTCGGTGATTTACGAGGCTACTCGACTCAATCTCACAGCTGTCACTAATGCAATTGCCACTTGAAAATTCTCTCTCACTCTATCTCTGGAAGTTATTAGCTTCGATTGCTGCTTGTTGCTCTTTATTTTATTTTATTTATTTAAAAAATATTTTCTCGATTGTGTCTGCGAGTGATTGCTGGTGTGGATGGCACATAATCCACGCTGATGACGATAAGGATTCGGTGAAAAGGAGTGAGTTGTGGTGGAGGACCGCACTGGTTGCCCAGTGCTCCGAGGAGACGATCTGGCGCCAGACAGGCCAGCTAGGCCACTCTGTTACTATTAATTAGTCGTCTTAACTAAGTCGCATAAAACAACTAGCAGACAGAGATGCATGAGAATTCGGAAAAAAATTTAATTGTTACTATTGCATAGTCTAGCAGAAGCAATAATAATAAAGAAATCGAGAATAAAGCTACAGTTGTTCCAGACTAATTTAAAATAAAGATAATGAGATCGAATGTGGAGAAGAGTTTAACGAGCAACACATGTCGCCGAGAGTGGTCTCACAAACCTGGCCAGTGTGCGGGTGCAACCCAAAGATCACGTGGCGCCTCATCATTTCACCACCGATCGCCATCATCGGGCATGCCCTCCACATTTTTCCACATGTGCAAATTTCGAAACAAAATTTGGAGTGCACCCGGCTCATAACTATTATGCATTAATTTGATTTATTCTGCTTAAGTTACAATTAAATGTAATTCTCGAATAAAGTTGAAAATTGAAATTTTTCGCAAATAGCGAATTATCGGTACAAATACTTTTGGGTTATTTTGAGAATTATTGGATCGATCAGACAGATTGATTGACCTCGCTCGCGCTCGCGATTGCTCTAAACAGTGCTTATGGAGCAAATGTGAGCTATATGTCACATATCGCTCAACCCCACTCTCGGATAATGCCCAAATGCATACATTTAGCTCACGCTGACATATCGGACGCCTTAAAACCTACACTCTCCATACGTTTGGCTCAAACTCGATAGACCACAGAACCACGGAACTGGTTCACTGCACGGCGTATACTTATAAGTCTTGTCATTTCCATTGTGCAATTGACACAATGCGCTTGACTAATTCCGTATTAATTTGGTCGGCATAATTAGTGCCACAAGGCACGTGCGATGCTAGCGTATTCTGTGCTTGGTTGAGCAATGGTGCCACCACATCTAGTTCAGAGAACATGATCGGTGATCAGTGAGAAGTGTTCAGTGAAATGGAGCTTTGGGGCAGTGATGATGACCACACTGGGCGATGGTTCGGTGGTGGCCATAAACGAGCGTCCGTGCTGACGACCGCGGTGGTGGCGATCATCATCCTACCGACGGTCGCCCTGGCGGCAAGACAATTCGCTTCACTCTACTGTGACGAGCCAAGATCAACCTTCAAAGTGAGTCGGCTCTGAGTCGGCATTAGCATTCGATCGTGGACTGCCGAGCTGAGATGCCTCTAAGCCAAGTGTCTAACACGAATGAGTGTGAGCACTAATCAGTTGGTGTCAACCTTTCGATGAGAGAAGCCAACGAAAATAGTAGAAATGAGCCAAATTTTATGAGTCTTTTCTACGAATTATTTGTCGAGAGACAACTTGCCGATGGTGAGCAAAGAGAGGGAGAGTGAGAGAGAGAGAGAGAGAGAGAGAGAGAGAGAGAGAGGGCAGAGGCGAAACAAGAAGATGAAACAAACAAATCATTGCAGTGCACGAGTGGCCCCTCCATGGCAAAGGAACGGTAAACGGATATCGCCTGTCCTCGGTGTGTCCATGCTGAGCGAGGGACCGCCAATAGGATGGTGCTCCACCGAGCCACTTTAATTGCTTAGCCAGTCACCACTGCCACCAGAGACACCGAGTTGCAGAGAAACAGAGGTGGCCCTGGTCGCGCCAGCCGCTCGATTTATCGTCTATTGCACAATGACACCTTTGCACTCCACTCTTCTCACTGTAGACTTAACTAGTAAACGAAACTATCACTATGCGTAATCCTATGATTTATTATAATTAAAACTCCAACTAGACAAGACCGCGCACTTTTAATTACCACAATTTGTTCACTTTTAGTCTGCTTTCAAGTCTTATTCTTTCAAATATTTGTCTCCTATCCGTCATCGATTCGAGTTGTCGCTTTGAAGTAGATGCTCGGTTGAATTTGTCCGATAATTGATTCTAGAGTAAATATTAAGCTGACAAGCTTTGGAGAACAGTGTTGTCTGAGATACAATGCTTGCGCAAGAAATAGACCGATGACGCGAAGCCACCAAATGGAGTGAGCATCAAGACGGTAGCGACGATAGTCACCTCACCCGAGGCTCTATCCACACTGGCACGCACTTTTCACGCTCGACTTGTGCCATCAATGCGAGATTGCTTGATGTACTGTAATGCTTGCGACATCTTTTGCTAGTTGCTTTTTTTGCCTGCAAATGTAACTGTTTGCCTGCATAATTGCTTGTATCTTGTTGATCACATACAACATTATAGAGGTAGAAAACAGTGAACGAAATAGTAACAAATATGGCGGCGATAGAATCTCGTGCTGCAACAGGAGCAGATATGCTTGGTCATCCCAATGCTTATGGGTGGATGGAAGCATCCTTCAATGATGCCGTCGAAATCATCAAGTTGAAAAACAAACTTGGTCGGGAGTGGCTTTAGAGATGTTTGTGCTTTTCAATGAGATATACGATTCTTTGGCCTGATAACGCTATATATGTACATGTTTGATGTTGAGGTCACACTAAGAGTGAAGGTTTATGGCTACTCGGTTGGTAGCGCTTAATCGTGGACAATTGAGCAAAACAATCCTTGCTCGAGAGTCAACAGGTTGCTTAATAGAAGTGAGAGACGAGTCTCATTTGTTCACCTCGGAACTTGCTTTGACAGATGAGCATTGCCATTGGAATTTATCACAAGTGCTCGTCCGAGTCTCCACCACGGAACTATAATAGCGTCACATCAGCAATTTGTGCCATTAAGAGTGAAGCTACCATTCGCGTCGCTTAGCTTGTCTCTGCTTACTCAAAAGCAATTATCTACCTTAAAAGCTGGCTTCACCAAGAACATTCGTGTTGATTGAAATGTTTACAACACTTGTTAGATTTGAATTAGCACATTTAATGACTCAAATTAACACAAATGAAAGCAGGTGAGTATAATTAGAAGAAACAATTAGCATCGTGGAAACTAGACACTGTGGGACAATCCGACACACGTGACTCGAGCACTTTAACCTAACCTACCGCATCGATATATATCGGGTCGCAATAGTGATTAGCTTCGATTGGCTAGATTATCAATCGCCACCGCTTTCGGCTTGTTAGACTGATTGAAAAAAGTGCCGTAAATCATCAACAAAAAGTGAGCGGCTTAAAGCTGCTGTCAAGTAACTGTCAAAACAGATTTGACCGGTCGGGAAAATCGACACCCATCGATGTGACGGGATGGCTTTGACTTGATAGATAGCAACACTTTCAATCTATTGCAATCATTGCCAGAGATTATTATAATCAACAAATTTTGCATTTTGCAGAGTTTTAAAACAAATTAAAATGGCACTTTAGATTCTATTGAGAATCATAAGCTTACCTAGAGAAATCTACCGGTTGGATAAGAAAAGAGATTTAAATTTATTTAGTCAAAATAAATAAAATGCTTTGTGTGACTAGAGAAAAAACAAAATTAAACAAAAGTATAGATAAGCAATCAGGAATGTTTAGACAATTTGGTTAACGTTTGCCGAGTTGCTAGCCGATGTGAGGTGAATTGTTTCATATCCTTCGTCCACGGCTTTACCTCGAATCCGGGTGGGTGACTCTCCCTTGAATAGCTGTTGCATTTCTTGTGAAGTGGTCATCAGTTTGGAAGCAGCTTTGTCAGCACGATTGGTAATAGCCTTGCGATGTGTGGTGTCACTAGCAAACATGAGTTGCGAGATGGATGAGCTCTGGTTGGTGTGTCGCGTTGAGCTATCTTCTTCATCCTCGTCGTCGACGCAGCAGTTGTCCAGAGACATCTCTTCACCAGCCTTGCCCTCACCTGTGCTTTCAATCAACATTGTGTACTTGTACTCAAGCGATCGATTCTTGTTCCAAAAGTAGAAAACCAACAAAAGTAGAAGTACACCGAGTAAGATAATAATGGTGATACCAAGTTGGATCTGGCGAGGAAGCAACACAGTGCATACTCTTGTGATCACGTAGCTTGGCTGACCACCGTTGAGATCGTGCACGGGCTTGATCACGCATGCTTTCGGGTTGAGATAGTGCACTTGTTGGATGCCATCAATGCATTCTCCTGCTACCGTCTCGTAGTCGTTGGAATAAGCACGACACAAGCGACAAGCTGCTGCCGTGGCTGTCTCGATCAATAGGTGAAAATTGCAACCGTCACAAGTTCCGTCGGGACATGCTTTCGGGGTTGATATAACTGCCTTGCCAGGATGAGTCTTGGATAGCTCTGGCTTGCAACGCATAGTTATGGTCAGTCGCCTACCTTGAGGACATGCACTAGTGGTCACTTTGGTGAGAAAGAACAAATGAAAATCTTGATCAAATCGATTTGCTTCCGGTGACTTAACAAACTCAGAGTGGACAGTAATGTTTTGAAAAGTTATCTCACGAGTAATTGCAATCAACTCGTCACCTGCATCGAAACAAGAACTGAATCACAAGCTTTTAAATAAAACTGCAAAACTTACCCAAACTGACTGATTGTGTTGAGTAGATGTGTGAACCATCTGGAATGATAGTTGAACGACATATGAAAGAACGAATGCCAGAGGAAAGGTTTGACTCTTCGCGGAAAGCAGTAATGTTGTTGAGACATGTAGAGAGACTAACGTGCTTTCGATCCCCACACAAAGTGAGCTTGAAGAGATGCAAATATTGGGTGCCACCGGCAGTAAACAAATTGACCCCATTGTAATGAATTGGTTGATGCAACTCTCGCAAGTCATAGTGGTCTTGCCCGAACGATACCAGACAGCTACCGTAGCAAGTGTTAGTCTGATTGTCAGTGATCAAATTAGGTCCACACGGAATGCAGGATTGAATGCCAAATGGCATCGAGATGCTTGCGTTAAGTACATGATTCACAGGACACGGCTTACATTGGAAGCGACCCGAGGCTTCCTTATCTCCTGAAGATATCTTTTCATTGGTTAACTCGGTAGATTCAAAATAGTTGTTGTCGGGACAGGATATGCAGTTAGACGAAGTTTCACTCAACGCTCGGCAGCTATTGCAACGAATAGCAGAGCCCACAAATGAATTAAGAACCGTAAGAGAGTAGAGTTTGGCATGTGACTGATAGCTATGAACACGTTTGAATACCCAACTGTAAGTGGCGGAGATGTTGCGCTCAATTTTGTATCGGAAACTAACTCGCCCATTGCTTGATTGATCCCATTCTTTTATGATTTGATTCACTGTTGGCTGAGCCATTGACATAAATTTCCTCTTGGCACTTGCCTCCTTGCTAGCTACATCGGGAGCTTGAATATCACTTTCATCGTTTCGAGTTTCAACAAACAAGAAAGAGCATGCGTCGCTTGTATCACAAGTTAACTCGAACACAAAGTAAATCTCGCCACCAGATTTAGAACGAAATGCTGGAATTGTTATAGAAAGAATCAAAAAAGCGTTCAACTGTGCTGATGCACCGGTTCGAATGTAGTGGTGAAATGGTTGCCAGGCAACCTTTCCAGTACACTGACTACTCTTCACTTCATTGCCAATTTCAGCTGGGTTTTCATAGTCGTCCAGCATACATTGGCGACTAAAGTATCCATTGACATAGGCGGAATTATCCGCAAAGTAGTCCTCTTGAAGAACCACCGAATTGGAGAGGGAAAGTGGTGCAGACCATCCCAGCAAAGTGTTGTTCCAGTGCTCTATGGTCAAGGCATAGTAAGGCTGACTCAGTGGTGGGCATGGTTTACACTCAAGCGATTCGTTGTTACGGTAAAAATTTTCTCCACAAAATTGACAAAAATGCCCATTGTCAATGCTTTTCAGTTCCATACCCAAATCGCATTGATTAGAAAAATCGTCGAGTGAACTACAATTAATGTAATCACTTTTTGTAGGAAAGATATGATTCGAATCAACGCAAATACGTGGCTCAATCCATTTGTATTCTACTTCTTGTTTGCCTTTGTCGCACTTTCCTTTTGGAACAGTATACAAATCATTGGGACCACAGATAGGTCTCCGAAGGCAATGAGCAGAGCCTTCGGGTGCGTATTGAGTCAACAAGTCGCATGGAGTGCACTGGATAGCACCAAAGTCGGAATTGAAGGTGTCAGGCAAACAAGGCACACACTCACGCATGCCATGCTTTGGTGCGTAAGTGCCCGGCTCACAAGCTGTGCACTCAGAGGCATATGCCACTCCTTCGATGATGATCCGCTTGACTCGTATGATTCCAGGTGGCAACCCTGATCTGTTCCCACTCCACCCACTGCTAAAGTTGTCAATGCTTGAATGTTCATCATCAGAGTAGACCGAACCATACTTTCCAGGTAGAACTCCAAAATTGTGCGATGTTGCAAGAATACTTCGAAAATTACCAATTAAAACGCTTTTCCATGTGAAAATATACAAGCCAGGAGTGGTAAGCAAAACTTCAACTGTTTCAAAGTTTTGGTTGATAGTGGTAGCAGGAAATTTGATGTTAGTATTCATGTCATCATCTAGAAATCCATTTTCGTCATAAATTCGATAGTGAAATGTAAAAAGAATTGATGAGGCAAGGTCGTCTGGAGTTTGATAATGATAAGTAAAACGAAGGCGTCCACTTTTAACAACTCTGGCGGTGTAAGTAACCGCAGAAACACAGCCAAAACCAAAATCTTGAGAATTTCCACGAGTAGACATCGATGATACAAGATTATTAGTGACAGGATCAACATACCACCCTAAATATAAAAAGTAAAATTATTAAATGCAACTGTTTCAAATTCAATATGATTAATATACCTGTGCACTTCTTGTCAAGCTCAGGAGTGTGCTTAGTAGACTCGGTCACAATGTGAAAACCACTTGGAAGCTGACCCGTTGATGTATTAAAGGCATCAAAAATGATTCCACCGCCGAGCGAAAAGGAGCCAGGCTTGCATTCTTCACATAACAGATTGGTCATGTTGAAGAATTGGCCCCCATCACAAGATGAAACTAGAATGGAAAAGTGAGTAGGAAAAGAAACATACCACTTGTCTCAACCTACAGCATTTGTTAACACGCAGTGGTGCATTCGGTGTTCCACCGATGCAGTGACCAGGTGAGATCGGAACCGAGACTCTCCAACGTCCGCCAAACATATCGCATTCGGTGAAATCATACTTAAAATCATTCTGTACATAAAAAAGAAGTAGAAAATGAGCGGCATCATCAAATAGAGAGATAAGTTAACAACCGCTTGACAAGTGGGCAACATGTCGGACGCCACCAGATGGAATGAGAATGCAAGAATGAGATGAAACACTGTAAGCAAGGAAAGGTGGCTTGACCCGATTCGAAACATTTTGCTTGCACAAGTGATCATGATTGACTAGAATAGTTGACTAGAGTGTCGGTGGTGGTGGAAGTCGCCTTGCAGCCTACATCCGCTCTGTTGATGGGCGATATCGGACCGAGCACACCAGACAGACAGTGGTCCAGAGGCTGGGTTGCAACCGTTGGTGCTGCGGTCGGTGCGAGGTGCGAGGTGCGCACCGGCGCGCCACATTCGAGTCCACTCCACAACACACTACTCTACTACTTCTCTCTACAGCTGTCAAACTGCAAGCTTGCAAGTGCACTCTACAGTATTCTTTCTCTTATTCACTTCTGTCCAATCACCTTCAGATTTAGATAAGAGGGAGAGAGAGAAAAAAATTTAATAACAATACATTGTATAATTGCTATAATACTTTTACTTCAAAGAACAATACTAGAAATGGTCATGTATTCTGCATAAAAAACAATATCTTAGTTTAAAGCTTATAAATTGTAGATTTCGATTAAAAATTAATAAAATTTAAGTTTATAGAACCAATCCAAGTGTCTAAAATTTTATTCTAAACATTTATAAAATAAACAATTAAAAAGTCAAAGTTACAAGCTCAACAATAACGAATGTAAACGAACACTCACACAATTCATTGAGTAGAAAGGGAAGTTGGACCGTACTTAGAGGGCAAGTGGCACATGCGCACCCATTCACTTCACTCTAGTGTTTACGTGTTGCCTGGCTCCCATGTGATCGCATTCTTCGCCGGTGTCATCATGGAAACTGTCTTACGGATCAAGATCCTAAAAGATAATATTACTCAAAATGATGTGTATATTAAGAAACTTTTAAAAGTTTGGTTATTTTTTCATGTTTATCTTGATGTATAATCCAACTTTGCTTTTGTGAAGGAAATCTGTGATTGTGATGCTGACTCACAGAAACTAAACGAGTTAAATATTGAAGTTTTGCGCAAATTCAACCAAATCAAACAAGATTTATTGGTGTGTTTTTATTTAAATTTGGTTTATAAATTTGATTTTTAATATCTGTTTTTACACATTCCTATAGGATCTAAAAATGTTAATCAAAACAATAGAAGATTCTCAACTGCGATACAATTTGATGAGTCAGATGGAAAGTATTCAGAACCAGTGTGAGATCAACATGGTTGTGGTGAGGAAAGCAATTCAATCAAGTCAGCGGACAATCAACAACAAGAATCGTTCCAAACTGTTTGAATATTCGAGTCAGCTGCGCAACCGACTGGATCAGTCGACGAGCAAAGCCATTCTGGGCCAGGAGATGCTGGCAAACCAGTCGAGTGCTCTCACCGACAATCTCTACTCAGTGAGTCGCATGTTGGCCAGCGAGGTGGAGAAATCGAGTCGCAGTCTGGAAACGCTGTCTACCTCTTCGGCAACGGTCACCGAGACATCCGAGGAATTCAAGACCATGTCCAACTACATTGCCAACTCCAAGACTCTCCTTTCCAAGTATGGCCGTCGTGAGATGACTGACAAAATTCTAACCATTCTTGCTTTTGGTTTCTTCTTTGGTTGTGTGATCTATGTTCTTGTCAAGCGTCTTTACCTGAGATAACCTCTCATTGCATTTCATTTGTACAAAGACGCGTTCTCTCATTGCGGTCACAAACACTCACAAGTTGGGTCTAGTTTTATTTTATTGAAAACATAAAAATCAAAATTCTGACAGTAAGTGCAACAATATAACAGTAAGAACAGGAAGGTATAGCAATACTTGTAGGTGTCGTAACTACGTTTTATGAGATGTAGCTACATATGTATCATTACATTTGTAGGTTTTCAAAAATATAAGCCAAGTTCTTCCAGATATACAATCCACTAATTGTTTGTGGTGTTATATAAAATGTCAATACAAAAGTATAGTTGTTTTAAAAATATATCTTTTTAATCTAGCACGGACAGAGTGAATGCGATTGTATTGGTTGATACAGAAAAAGAGGTAGTTTTTGGAAAGAGCAGTACAAAATAAGCAGGCCTACAAGTGATTTGCGAAATCAACTGCAAATCTGAGTTGTAGTTGATCACAATGGGGAGAAGAAATTGTATTGGAGATCGGAGTGGGTATAAATGTCAATTTTCTCAACATAGTCAAAGAAAAACTTAAGGCTTCAATTATATCAAGGTTGATGATCACTAGAAGTTGAAGACAAATCTCCAGTGAAATTGGTCTGAACTAACTAACTCTTACTTTCTGTGAGTATTGGCTTCTGGAAGCCATCTATCAGCAGTTGTTTTTCGTAAAAATCGTATATTATGCGGCAAAAAATAGAAAAGCATAAGCAATGAATGTGAATGTAAAAAAGATGAATGTAAATTGTCCACTATCACACTGTAGAATACTTGTGTAGGTCAAGTATAATGGGTGTGGGCTGAAGAGTGAGAATTCTGCTAGTTGATTCAATAGTCGGGAAGAGGGTCAAACCAGAATGACGTCATTCGAGCGATACTTTCAGTCAGATCATTATCACAGTCTCTTTCGGGGTGATCAGCTACAGTTGGGTGAGTTGGGACCAGTCAAGTGCCAACATGAGTCGAGCATGATGGACTGCAGGTGTGCGCCGAGGCCACCGTGGTGCGCGTGTGCAGTTTGCATATCACAATATTCACATTCAACCATAAATATTCCACATCACAACTGGTAAAATGGTTTTAAAAATATAACATAAAAAATATATCAGGCCAAGTCAACATGATTATCCTCGGCTGCCTGCAACAATATCGTGCTCTGATGCAACCGGTATGAATTGCTCTAACAGAGGTACAAAATAAGTGAGAAATGACAGTAATGAATGATAATGCAACTGGACAAGATTAGGCGGCTATGTGCGATTGGGGCGAGGTGTGAAGGTGAAAGTTGATTCGTAATTTCATTAACCAGGGGTGAAGATTTCAGACGACTTTCTGATGAGTGGGTGATTAGAGATTATTCACAGGTCATATTGGCCACAAGAAAAGATGGTACGTGGAGATATTACCGGGGTGTGATACCAGAATGTTGCTAGCATGTGAGATTAAACATTTTCCAGTCCGCCACTAGTGATGCCAGCGCTAACGTTGTCGAGCACATGATTGACGAAATCGGCCGTATGTCCTGCTATGTCTCGAATGGGCTTGTTAGCGTTCTTGATTCGATCCACCAGAGTGGGAATGCTACTAAGTGCGTTGATCGGCACTGAATAGTCCTCACCAACAAAGAAGACCGGCTTATTTGATTCTTTAATCTTAAGACCCAGCATAACAACCTGGCGAATCTCATTGATAATCTTCATCATTTTGCTGTGTTCCCGGTGCAAGCCATGTAATTTGATCTTATTGGCTTCGTGCTGAGCCTTCTTCTTGAGACGGCATGCTCTTGAAGCCAATTTGTTCTTTTCTTTACGTGATTTGTTGCGACACAAAAAGGGTAAATCAGTCACCGGAGTGAGGTCGTTGATAGTCTTGCTTAGTTTCTTTAATTCTAATCCAATCATGAGCAGTTTCTTTGGATTGGGTGTCAAATCATTGCCATCACCTCGTCGAGCCTTGCCAGAATGCTTCACGCCTTCTACTTGGCAGTCTGGCGCAAACACAGGATCCGAAATATCGTTGAACACATGTGGATCGCTATCTTCATCGAATGAAGCACTTGCACTAATAGAACCAATTCGAGGGCCCTTGGGTCCTTTGGCTTGCACATTGTATTGCCAGAAGTAGCGTTTCTCGTTGCCTTTGCGAGAACGACCCATGTTAAGCGACCACTTGTTGTTGACATCATCGGAGGTAGTAGCACCGATCAAGTCGGAGGCATCATAATCGCCATAGAAGGATTCGTCATCGTCGTCATCTTCGTCCGATTCGTCTTCATTTTCATCGATTGCACTCAACGTTTTGTTGCTCATCTTCTCCTGTTTAATCCACGACAAGTCTGCATTGGTGGCCAAACTCCATTGCACGTCTTCTTCCTGTTTGATACTGTTGCAATTTATCAAATTGAGATCACTGTTCACCTCCGGTAGAGTGGCCTCAAGTGAGGTCGAAGTTGCCAAATTTGCAGAAGCATACATGGGCTCGTCCACGACGGAACAATTCAAATTGAGCATATTTTGCCCGTCAATAAGAAAGAGATCCGTGTCGATTAGATCATCAGTGTTATCCTGTAATATCATCATGTCATCTGGTTCGGAGTCTTCGAATTCCTCATCCGGTTGACTGGCAAAGCCCTCATCGTGTGAAGAGACAGAATAATCAGTACTCATCGAATTGTTTCGGATACGACTGTTGTGGGTAGTGATCATAGTCATGCCGCATCCCGTGGAGAAATTCATGCTCATTGGTTGCCCAGAAGTAACATTTAACATCGAGTTATTGTTGATTGAAACGTTAGGACTCGAGATCAAGGCTGCCAATGTAGGACATTTCAAAGATGACTTGTTTCCATTTTCCAGTTTCGGCACATTCACATAATGGTGGTTGAAATTTTTTGCCAGAATTGGAAGTGGATTTGAGACCAGATTTTGATTGAAGCCACGAGAGTTAGGCTTTGCAGAATGAATCAAGTTAGAAGCAGAGAGGTTCTTGTTGGACAGTAACTCACTGAGCAAGGTTTGTTTCTCGCTACCATTGGACATAGCGATGAGCTGAGGCTTCATCTTAATCGATTGGCACTTCAAACCAAAACTAGAAGAGATTTGCGGCGGAGATGTAAACATTTTCTGTGAGCCACAAGAAGTGCTCGCTTGTTGTGATTGACGAAAAATAGCCTCAATCTCCAATGAGGTATCGTCAACCACATCGGGCACCACAAATTCTTCCACCATAGTAGATGAAACGTTACTATTAGAGATCGTCACCGTTTTTGAGGGAGCAGCATTTTGTGTAGTGCTAGCACTCGAGAGCCACACCTCAGAGCGGGGAGCGTGTTTTGATGTTGGAGAAGTACTGGACGTGATCAAATTCTGCTGCTGGCTGTTTAGATCAACCACTTTGCCGCATTCAAGCAAGTTGGAACTATGAGGTACAAACGAGTTGCCAAAGGCATCCTGTTCCATATTTGTCCAGCAAATAATTTCGTCTTCGTCTTCTTCTTTTTCAATATGAAATGGCATATTCAGTTGAGCCAAAGTGGGCTCTTGAGCTTTCCCAATCACAGGTGATATAGATTTGCCCATTGCGGAAATAGTTTCGTTAGTGTTGTAAAGATCATGAAAAACAGAAGAATCAGCCAGTGAAGAATCCAAGTTAAACTGGTCGTGACTAAATTGCCGATTCAAATACATTTTGGGGAAATCATCCTTCTCTTGCTTGATTAAACTGTTGATTTGATGAGTGTCATTGGACATGATGTGTCCAACTGAACTTTCACTTGATGCACCATAACCAGTCTCGCATGCATTGTTATTGTTATTGCCAAATTCGAAAGGCACCTCGTTGGGAAAGGCGGCAAATTCTTCGTTGCCGCCAGCGATGTCACCAACTCGGTCAGTGCAGTGAGGGAGATCAACACCATCCAAGAGAGGCGATGGAGTGGTAGATGAGGGCAGGGAAGATGAGATCAATTGATTCAGCTCCTTCTCATCATCATAAAAGTAACCAAAAGGAAGATATTTTGAGTTTGACAATATTTCATCCTCGTCGTCTACAGTCGAATCAACTAAACAAAAACAAATTCAAGTTTAGTAATAACAACAGAAATATGTAAAAAACAAATACCTTGACCATAATAGTCAATGTGGTGATCGTTGATGATGGTATTGTAGCTAGTGTTAGCCATGGTTTGATCAGGCTGATCCAACATTTGCATAGAAGAGTGGGTGAGCGAAAGAGAGCGGTCACCAAAAATTGTCTCCACTGGTGGTAGCGAAGCCACAAGCATGTTTTGTTCCAAAGTATTGTTGCTGTGGGAAGCACTACCGGGAGTGAGGCCATCTACCTTTTTTGAAGTGGTTGGCGTTGAAGAGGTAATTTGGCTGTAATTGGAGGCCGCCATCGATAGAAGTGGATGGTCGTGCTTCAATGCCGAGAGGATTGCCAATGTCTGTTGCTGGGACGAAGAAAGCACCAGAGGCTCATTAGTGGAAAGATGCGACTGGCTGGTTGGTTGGAGAATGGTGGACATTTGTGAAGGCTTCGATTCTTCCTCCACCTGGTCCAACACAAGACTATCATTCACTAGCAAAAGATGGTGTGGTAGCTTGTCCGCATTCAGCATCGAATTCAATGGCTTTGGAGGCTTTGTGCCTTCTTCCTGGGTAACTAGTACTATCTTGCCGTCGGGTTGGCGCTGGAGATAGAAACGCTTGAAACAATCGCTTTGGAGATTATTCACTTTATCGGTTGGGTTTAATTGTGTTGTTTGCGTGGCCGATAACTTGCTCCGTTGTTTCTTGGTAGGAGAAGGTTTGTTGGTGTTAGAGATGCAAGAGCGAGCGTAAGGATGGTCTACTGCAGTGGTAGGTTGCAATGCAGTCGAATAGGCAGTGCTTCTCTTCTTGGACGCCTTTCCTGCAAGCAAACAACGTGTGCATTAGTGCATGTAAGTCATGCGTGATAGGTGAGTCTAGGACCACACAGGGTCAGCTTCGCTACCTTGAGCACCTCTAATATTGTTATACTACTATTTATTGAAGCCTTAACCTTAGCCTTAACCTTAGAAAGCGATTAATAGTGTGTGTAGGTGTTGGTGAAGTCATCATTGCTAATAACACCTCGTCGATTCTTCAATTAGTGCTGCTATCGATTGTGAGTGGTGTACAAAGATCTAGCCAGATCGGTGGCTGAACCTAGACCGATGGCGAGAATGAGTTGGCTAGAGGCCACAAGTGATGAGGTACAGGCACGCAATGGTAGGTGCATGCAAAGGTAGAAAACACCAGAGCTAGTGGCCAATGGCCAGGAAAGTGTCTAACTTGAGGCGACTCGCCGACTGCCTTGTCGATCACCAACTCACAGACAATGCTGGTATCGAGATTTCAAGGACACCAAACCACCGAGTTTTTCGGAGGCTACTGGATGAAGTTCTGTCTATGGCTACCTAAGCTGTTTCTGTTGTACTCGTCAAAATCGTGCTAATTGGTCACCAGTGGCACGATTGTCACCGGGACTATCATTTGGGAGTGCACTGACGTAACCACTCGGCAATGAGGCAGATAGACAAATGAACCTGCCTTGCTGTGCTTGTCTGGTAGCGCGCTCTTCGGGCACCTCCGCCAAACACCACCAGCCAGAGGTAGAGGAAAACAAGTACACCACAATGGCCTGATCTGTGAAGTTTCTTCATGAACTCAATTGCCTGTGCATAGTGTTTGCTTGTACTTTCCAAAAATTATTTTATACAAGAGCGCAAACACAACAACGTTTGAGTTTTGGGATCGTTGCCAGCGACAATTGATCGCGATCGGAAGTTAACTCTAACGTATCGCTAAGCGCTGCTTTGTCACATTACCAAAACTATTTATCCGACAAAATAATAATACTCGGGTTAGACCAGAGTCAAGTGATGAGGGGCTCCTTAAATAGTAGTTGCTCGGTAAATTAAAAAACATGAATACTACTTACTACTCGTGTTAGATATTGAGTACCCAGCTTAATAATAATAAATATTTTCTCTGGCACAATAACTAAGCATACAACAGGTGAAAGTGCAAGTTGGAATAAGACCATTCAGATGATGACTATAGAAGATCTAGCTTGAGTGGCACTGGCACTATCAAACAACAATTGCCCACATAATCCAGAGCACCGACAGTTGTTTTCTAGTGACACCAATTTCCAATCAAAGTGCTTACTTTGCTCGATGTGATACGTGCGCAGATTATCACAAGTTGTGGCCACAAAACAATTAGAAGAACAACAACAAGGACCAATTGACCTCTGGGACGAGAAGTAGTAAGACACCAATGCAAGGGGTGATGCAAGTGAAAGTGAGGACAAGTCACAGATAGAGCACAAGTTAGAGGTGTTGACGCGTCCGCGTGGAACAAGTGAATGCTTGCCTCGCACAGAATACAATCAAATATGAACTGTATGTGCGAACAGATGATTGACGACAAACAACTACAGCTGTAAAGAGCGCGCGCCTCGACTGGTGCGGGCACCAATACAAACGAACCAACCAGCACGAGGCAGTGGCAGGCTAAGAGTGAGAGTGGGTGGGCGCGCGTGCCCAATCGCGCCTTTACACCTCGACCAGCCCTGCAAAGAGGCGGTATCCACACCATTCTGCATCAATTCAATTCCAAATCTATTCCAACTGGTCATACGGTCTAAATTAAGTGCATATTTTAACCATAATAAGCAATAACTAGGAGAAAATATAATCACACAAACATAGTTTTTGATTAGTTTGTTTTTCAAGTCAAACAAAGTGATTTGACTAGTTTTTGGCTCAACTTAGAGTCCCTGGACAACAGAACTTTCTTCAGACCACATATATGAGCACGTACTCAACTGTAAATAATAACACGACCTGACGAGGTTAGCCCAGTGGAACAGCAATGACAACAAGTATCTTAAATCTATGAGAAAAATGATCTAACCTAAACATTCTACAAGCATTGACTCACATTTTTATATGCTACAACATTTTTTAAATTTACTCTGCAATTATGAAATGGCTTGGGAACACATCGGAGCACTGTGGACGACTGTGGATGCCGCCTCTTTAGAGCGCCTGTCGAGGTCTAGGCGCCATGCAAGCCAGATGAGTGATGAGCCCGGGCACCACGGTGGAGGAAGGGGTGCGACACTGCGGTGGAGGGCTAACTGGGCTCGGCCATAGCTGCAGCCACTACCCGATTGCATCAACCCCACCAGGCAAAGTAGCTGCAAAGTGCACTGTCATGCCAATGGCTTCTACAGGCAACCTTAGCAGACCATCAATCCAAGATGAGTGGAACTAATTGCAAAGCACCCTTCTAACCATTGACCTGTTTCACTAACACTAACACCAAACCACTTGAAAAATGTACAAAGTAGTTTATCCAAATCCTGAATGAATTAACCAGCATCTGTGTTCCATTGACGTCTGCTTAACATTTTTACGAGGATATTGGCCCAAGTCCGCTGGGTTGGTTGGAATATACACCAAACCAAGCAGTGAATGCCAAGAATGAGTTTCCTGCTGGGGTAACAAAACAACTGGTGCCAAACCAACCAAAACTGGTCAGGACAGTGAGTGAACTTGTTGTCCAAATAATCCTTGCAGCTCGAAGTGCGGCAGTAGTGGTAACGCGGTGAGACTGCCAGGGGCGAGCTGGTCACAAGGTGCGGTGGAGTGTGGCGCAGCACTACTTCTACGGAGCCAGCAGTGAGCAACCCAACACTTGTGCAGCAGCGCCGTACAACAACTCTCCCTAAGTGGGATGTCACTTTAAGCGACATTAAGAGTAATTTTGTCTTGGGCCATGTATTTTGGCGAGAATGAGCAATGTTCCGAGTTTTAAGATCCAGGTCTGATCGCATTACGAGGCACATTAGTGAATAGCCGAAACACCGGTGGCCCAATGAGCTTCGTACTGGAATCAAACCTAGCTTTCTTCGATTGCAAAACCAGATACAAGTGTTGGGTGGCTCAGTGAGTCTGCAGTTGCATCAGGGTTCAATGTGACTGGTACAGATGTATGGCCTGGCTAGCAGCCTGTGAGCATCACACGAAGGTGTATCACAAGCGGCCAATGACGGAGGGGAGCTCCAATGTAAGTGTAGTCAACAGCCTCTACACGCCTCAGCCCAATGCTTGCTGTCAATGCTTCCACACAGCACGATCTGGCAAAGAATCGACAATACAGACTGGTCCTATCACAAGATGTTCTCTGGCACCGAATACCACATCAGCGTGATGATCGACATCGACGAAAACAAGTCTATTTCCCCCTACTCTAGACAGGGCGATATAAACTAAGACCATTTTGCACATCATCTTGCACCAACTGATGCTAATGCTATTGTTCATATCACCTTGCCCAAGTGAATATGAAAAAATCCCAATGGGCCTGGTTAACTCAAAAGAAGCGAGCAGGTTCAAAGTCCGAGTGTGAGTGACCTTGGAGAGAGGAGAGCGAGAGCCCATGTGAATCCCATCATGACAGGCGAGCAGCAAGTAAGGCAAGCGAGCATCGCCCCGGTACTACTATTGCCCAATGCCACACGCCACGACACACCAACGTCAACCATCACTTATTGCTAAGATTACAAACAAGTAGATGTAGACGTACTCTAAGAATCATATCAAAGAGAAGAATAGAAGAAATGTGAAGAGAGGCAAATGGTAGCTGGGTTAGTGAACCATCCGTCGACGGTGGCGTCTAGGAAAGCGAAAGCTCGCAGGGCAATATAACAGTGGTCCGGGCGAGTCACGGCCGGGCAAGCGAGGCCAATGATTCCGATCAAGCTCGGAGATGGTTGGCGCGTGGCTCTCGGGTAGAGGCGATGCAGCCAATCTGCCTAATCGTTGAACCCCACATGTAAGAGTGATATCCAACAAAATGACAAATGGTCACAACCTCAAACCTGGGCACCGCGTGACC
Source organism: Papilio phestus (assembly GCA_018231625.1). Classification (NCBI taxonomy): domain Eukaryota; kingdom Metazoa; phylum Arthropoda; class Insecta; order Lepidoptera; family Papilionidae; genus Papilio; species Papilio phestus. The sequence goes on from DVQH01000084.1 coordinate 41,537, forward strand.
ACTGTACAGGCACTATCACCACTTGAGATATTATTATTGATAGAAACCAAGTCTGACCAAGTTAGACTGCCTGGCGATAAACTCACGCATCGCTCTAACCTATTGTCGAGTCGATAGTAAAAATGGCACCATGGCTTCGTAACAAGATAGTGGTGTTACTAGGGTAAACGATTAAGCCTTGGAGAATCGATGATGATTGCAGTACCAATACACACATGGCAACGACCTCTTTGTTAGCGGACCGGTTTGGCAAAGACTATTCGGGCGTGTACCCATCTTTGGGCGGGCAGAGCATTACTTGTCCTAATGGCCCGAGGATGACTGGTCAGCATGGTGCTGAGCACGCGCCAATCTGGTCAATGCACCCAGGCGGGAGGACAAGAGTCCCTGGGCCACTCCGATTGCCCTGGCACGTTTACTGCTTGCCACTAGAATCACACCAAGCTAGCTGGACCATTCCCCTTTGCAAGTCTGGTATGGTTGCAGTGTCGCAACTTTAATGCTGTTACCATGTCGCAACTTAAAACCAGCACCATAAGCTCAAGTGATTAAAGTATGGGTTAACGATTTCTCCCAGATTGGGCCAACTGACGCACTTAAGGTGTATTACTGGGGGTTAAAAAAGAGAATGTTCCTGAATAAGTAAAACTTTTTACAGCAAGATTTAAGATATATGTAATATATAAAAGTTCTCTATATAAACTGAAATAAATGGTGCGACGACTAAAAGCAAGTTATTTTTGTCGTTGGGTGACTATTTGGAAAACAATGTTAAATACTATTTCGAAATCTTACACCAAAACACTGCCGCATGAGTTTGAATCTCTTCGTATGCATATAGCATACTTGCTTAGAGAGTAGTGCTTGAGGGAGTGTGCCTTTATGGAATTACCTTGAAGGAAACTATATATAGAGGCAAGTCCGACAGGGGTTATTACCAGTAGATAAAGCAAGCACGTGATACTCCAATACCAGTGACACATGTATACAGGTAAATAGACGCGCAAGTTGCCTCTTCTCCACTACTAGTATGTTCAATTACTTACTTGTCCTTGGCTGGCTCTTGCTGGACACTTCTAGTTTCTTCTGGATGGGTACAGCCTCGGTGCCCTTTCTCACTACTATCACTGGCGTGAGTTGACTGAGGTCAACTGGAGGCGGTGGAGAGGTGATAAGGTGTTCACTTGGAGATGGACTTGGGCAACGTGGTTGGTGAGCTGGTGACAGATTGCCGGTAGGCGTGACTGCACTAGCCTGGACAAGCTCTTTTCTCGCACTTGGCTCGGTGCATCCGTTGATTGGGGTGGCAACATCGAGCGACGACGACTCCTCTGACGTAGTAAGAGGCTCGCTTTGAATAATCATCACTCATCGAGTGGTGCGAGATAAATTTGCAATCCTGGTACAAATAGACAAACATATAATACAAGATTAGCCAACTAGCATGCTTCTTTTTTTTAAATTTTACATTAAGTACTATGTGTATAATATTAGATAGGACAAGAAACACAATTGGATTTAGAATAAGGTCCACTCTATTTATTATATACTTAAACTTAAAAATAAAAAATATATAACTTATATTCAGCTATGAATAGGTACACGACTGATACGTGATACGAAAGAATTCATTTTAATTATATTATATATTAATATAACATACACATCTGTTACCAGTGATGTAGAAATTGCTAGGAACCGGAGGCAACATACAATCACGAGATGCGCTGAGTCAAAGTCTCGAGTTGTTTATCAATTAAGCGTATTGTGCACGGGTGAAGTGAGATGATGTAATCACTAGAGAACCGATGTACAGTCAATGTACATTGCGCTAAGGGAGAGAACGGGAGGCGGGGGTAGTGGTGAGCAGAGAACGATGGGTTAAGTGTGGGTGTGGCACCACCGCGTGGTATCACTGCTTGGGTCACTCTAGCACAATGACAGTGACCAAGGGAAGGCCAGGAACAGTGATTAGGTCAGTGCTGATGGCGCCTAGGATGATCAGGGTGGCATCACATGAGGATCACATGTGCTATATAGTGGGCTATTCACCAAAGCATATGATTACAGCACATGCCGTTCTGTTTTTGTTTGGGTTTCGCGTTGCATCTGGCAGGCGTAGTGACTCAGTGACAAACCACTACCTCGATGGCACTGACAGTGTATCTGTGCCAATTGGCAGTGGTAGAGCTAAGTGGTACAAACTGAGTAGCACTGCTCAGTAAGCGTGCTCACCGCAGGGGGCGCTTATGTAAGGCACGAGGGGCGCAACTATATCACTCAACCAAGGTATACTGATAGCTTAAAAGCACATCCAAAATCTCTTCACCACGTGATTCTAGACATCTTTAGAAGTTGATCAATACCAAAATCTAGAAGACAACAATAAAATTTATTGAGATCAGATTTTAGCATGAAAATGTAGTCTACGAACTAATATGCTTGTCTTGTAATTGAGGTTCCTATAGTGACCGATTCGTCGTGTCACGTGATTCTTACACTTCACACACCTAGAACATTGAATGGCCCAACACTTGTGCTGCCTTTTTGTCGGGATCTGCCAACACTTGAGCCAGCCTTCTGTCCCTTATTATTGTAACAATTTGTGACCCGTGAGCAGCACATGAAAATTCTGGCTCTGGTAAAGTGGCCAGTAAAAAATGCGCTACATTTAACCATCATGCTGCCATTGTGTTGTGCTACCCAATGCAATCAAATCCAGCCTGGATCACTCTCCAAGTGTGTTTCAGGACAATTAGTGTATATGATCCCGAATCGGATGATTTGATTGGAGTGGAGAGACAATGGAAAGGCAGTAAAGACTGGTTTAGCGCCCAACGAGCTTCCTTTGGCGGTGGAGGCCACTGAGAGAGTTGTTAGTGGAGGTGCTGTCCTTGCAGCCAGGCGGCAAGAGAGCCTTGAAAGGGCGCGTGCTACGGGAGAAACTGGCATGGTTGGACTGAATGCTGCTGGGTGCTGCTAACACTAGCAATGCACACACACACACACACTCGATGCTGACCGTTCTTTGCAGCATCCACTGTGTCCAGGGAGAGAGAAGTCACCCGCCCAATGGACCATCACAGGGTGATGCGTTACAACACCAAGTGTGTGTGCGATCCAAGGCAATGATTTGCCACTAAACTCACTCGCCAAGGTCACTGAAACCCAAGCGTAGGAAAGTTGAGGAGTCCCTCTACTCAACTGTCGACAAGTCGACTCTGACAACTCCGCGTAAACAGTTGAATTACAGTGAAAATTGTGAGCCGAGGAACAATCAAGTCCATGCAGGGAACGGCGCACGGTGGAACTTTCCGACATAGCAGGTCAACCTGTCATTTTGACCAAGCACCACTTGCTACTGAATCACGCTTCTATTCAATCAATTGGCAACTCTTCCTTGCATTTACAGACAAAAGACTAGAAAGAACAAATTTTCAAAGAATCTACATAACCGAAATATAAACACAGTTGGGAACTTGTCGATGAGCTAGTAGAGTTAAGTAGAGTCACTTTGTCTGATATTACAAGCAGGGCACTATTCTATCAGAAGAAAATTTTGCCAAATCATCCCTAATAAGCACTGAAACCAATTGCAACAAGCTTCCTACTAGCATTTGTTTTCCGCTCTCTCTCTCTCTCTTTCTCTCGAATGTTGGCACACCTTTCAACTCAATACACAGTTCTTACTAAATAGACTCATATTAACCTCTTTTTGTCCAGCCAAGAGAGTCAAGTAGAGATCATTTGAGGGGGAAGAGAGAGAAGGCATCGATTGGGGGCCATCCCGACTCACTACAATGCTACCGCAATGGAAGTGATGTCCAATGTCGAGAGAACAAAGAAAACGAGTGCGACAGTGGAGAGTAACCAGTGATCTCTAGTGGAGCTGCTCACGAGTTTGTCGAAATAGATCCCAGAAGCAAGGCTAAGTGTGTCTGTGTGATCAAGTTCGAGGCACATGGAGGAGTTGAGCAAGATTGGAGTGAGAAGTGGGCTCGTTCTGTGCTCGATGGTGGCAACACTGGCCAGACTGGGCCAGTCGTGCTCTTGTGATCAGTCAAGTGAAAGTGCTCTGTGCACATGGACTACAGTCCGACGAGCTTTTAATTTTCTTCCTAGCTTGGCGGCGCCGAGCAACACGCAACTCACAGGCTGTGGCGAGAAGGCCGGAAAAAGCGACATGCCAGATGCAAATGTATTAGTAGGCCATTAGGGCAAGTGGGCTGGCTATGTAATGCAAAGGTTGATGTTGCCGACTTGTTGCTCTAACCAGCCTTCTACAACGCTATATCACACGACCCTCCGAACTCGATGTTAAGAGTGGAACCCTTTCTTTCTTTGCTTGCTAACAACCGCTAGCAAACAATCGCCACCAATCATATTGCAATGGCAATGCCAAGTGATATGAAAACCTCGTAAGCAGGTAAAATCAAGGTCATTGCTTATTAGATGCATATAAGTTGTTTGACTAGTAACTAGTAGTGAGGTTGGGGTGTTTGCTAACTCAGGAGACCATTTAAAGTTATCTGGTTCCATGTTGTCTATCCAATCATTCCCATCTCGGTTTAAAAGCTATATCAATTTTGCAAATAGAATAAACGCTACAAATAGACATTGTTGGATAACATTCAAAAAATACGGTAGTTGGTTGGCGATGACTCGCTTGACTAACTAGTAATCACACACTTCGAGCAGTGCCTTTTCAACTCACTTTAGAGGGTGTCGAGATAAATCACTACCGACTTAGACACACTAGGATGACAAGACAGACATTTTTGTGATTTATAAACGTAGTCAAGCTTTTGCTTTGAAATGTCTGTGCCGAGTCGAGCATGCCAGGAAGCATGGGTGCTAAGTCAAAGCAAGCACAATCATGATTCGAGATAGAGTTCACTGCTGACTAGAAGTATCGAGGGACCAACGAATAGTTGGTTGCGATAAGATATTTATGGACAAATGACATGTCACATGATACCGAGAGAAGGATCAATGGCATTGGCAACCTGGTGGCATCTCGTGACCCAGGTCCACACTTCCCACTATAAGCTTAACCTCATTCTCAATTTACCTGTCTACAATTGACACATTTTCCTTTGCTATTATATCTTTAACGTTGAAGAGGTGGGAATGGAAACAATTTCACATAAAAAGTGACCAACAGAGAGATATGGGCTGAATTCATTTCAACAGTGCTAACAATGGCACAATAGTGCTCTGATTGAGTCAACGCTCCGGTAGCACTTTTCTGCTAATGCAACTGATGGTCCACTTTGAAGAAACTGTTTACTTACTTATTTAGACCGATTGTTACGATTTTTGCAAAATAGAAGAGGAAGAAAACAATTGGAGATGGGGACAGCAATCGATGCGAAGCGTTGGGGGGTAAGGTAAATATGGCCAAAGCACAAGGGCTAAAGCAATGGATTGAAAGCTGTCAGTGAGTGAGTCAGAATGGCAGTTAGTCAGTTGGACAGTAGTAACTGGCTCATGCAATTGGCTGCAATGCTTGTTGTCGGTGGTAGTCTTGATGGCAAACTTGCCGATGCTACCTCTGGTGACGATTGGTAGTCGTAGTGGCCCGTGCCAGTGCACACAACACCGCTTGCAAGCTAGTGCATCTACCAACGTTGCCAACACTTGCTCTGTGCTTCGATAGGACCCACTCGTCGAGCTCGCCTCGCTACAGTAGAGGTAGAGGTTGTTGATCACTGGTAGAGGCCTCACTGTCGATATGGTACTACCAAAACAAGACCACAAGAGCTGAGACGAGCTGCTCTGGCAATCAAAATGCTCAGCTAGTTTGAGCTGTTGATACACTTGTAAATTTCCGTATAAAAACAGTAAATAATTGCTCTGTAAATCATCTCCTCTCTTTGCAAAACATGTAAAGATAACACCAAAGTTGGGGGAGAGATGTTGGCTGGAAAGTTTCGGTACTAACCAGTGCGGGTACGTTAGATCGAATAAACGAAATTCTCCTTCACTTGTTGGATAGTGCAAACTGAGGGCTCAACAGTGCTTCTTTGCTTGCACTCTCTTCACAGCCAGTCTTGCTCCAAGTCGGACTTGATGCCCGTATGACGACAAGGTTTTGTAGTTAGGAAATTTCTGACAACTGCTATGAATCGAGTGTAACTGGTGATGCAACGACAAGTCTCACTGAAATATGAGTAGTGGCATAGAGCGACTGTTGCTCACTGTTGCAACGGTGGTGGCAAGGCAAACTAGTGCTGATCGCAAGCTGAACTCAACCTGTCAATGTGAATTGAGATTGCTCCAGACATGGCACCACTCGCCATTGTTTTGCTGAATTCGCTAAAGTGAAAGAGAAAGTCACTGTCGGAATGGAATAGTGTGGGGGGCAATCGTGTTGTGCATTTCAGGGATCAGTGTAGAGAGAAATGTAGCGCTATGCAGTGCTAGAGTTCTCCAATGGTGTGCAAGCCTTTGGTGTTCATTGCTGGATTGTCCATGTTTTTCCTATTTCGTGCTCTCTCTCTCTCTCTCTCTCTCTCTCTCATATCTCTTTCTCTCCCCTCTAAGCGGGCAATCATGGTGCACCCGCGCATGTTCCGCACTGCTCGGCTCGTTTCACTCACTCGACGGGTTTTTGTTTACAATGTTCATCAGCTGATAGACGCATGCGTCCAGGTGGATGGCGTGCCCGCGTGTGTTGACTCTGCCCGCCTCACTAGATCCACTCCGACTATTAATGTTCGATATTTGGTTGAAAGAGGTGCGGTCTATCTAGAACTACAGTTTGCCTTCATATTTTTTGCCTACATACGCAAAATGAGTATGTATAGGCAACACTCAAGAAACGTCCAACAATGTTCTATACCTACCTTTGACAGTACAAAGTAGCCTTTTTATTTTATTTTAGATTAGATGTAGCCAGAGATAAAGCGTGCGCCTGCTCTATGGCGATTTATAATGAAGACCTTTTCTTGAGCAGGTCGATTGTTGAGTGTTGCCCGTATTGTAGTTTTGTAGTAAATAAAAAAACAGAAGCCAGAAACAGTGCTAACCTGCACAAACATATACAGTAAACCCTCAAACTCCCGAGAATTAACAACAATGTCTGTAATAGTCACTGTATATAATGAAACAGCAAGTGGTCCTGCCTTTGTGCTTGCTTGGGTTTTCGAATTTAGAACTTTCACTGTACCTTAACGACAATGAACACTGACTTTTCGTGAGTTTGAGGGCAGACTGTACAGAACCACTGCTGTTTTATTTAGTACAGCGGCAGTTTTATTCGTGAGAGTTGAATCGCATGAGTATGAGGGTTTACTGTAGTTTTTGTGTTTATGTTATGCTCAACATAATATGCTGCAAAATGTTAGATTATCCACGCCTATTTGCACTAGATAACGAAGTGTACCAAGCATGACGCATGCACAGATGATCTTGTTATGCTGGCTGCGAGCTCACTCAGTGAGTCTCAGTGCTCTCATCATCACTTCACCACTCATCATGTGACTATTTTCTATTTACAAACATTAGCAGCGAGTGTGGTGGCGCGTGCGTGAGCTAGTGGCTGACTCACCAGATCACCAACTCGAGCGCCGTCATGCTGAATCCGCTGGAGCGCCACCCATGCCTAAGCCCTTAGTAACAGCAAATTGACCAATGCGCTTCTCGCTACACGAACCCATCTCTATTCCCTCCCCCACTTGACCTCACCTAGTCTGCTTCTAGTCTTTTTTCGCACTTGGAACGCATTTTATTACTTAGTACCACCAAAAATAGTTGTTTAGTTGCTAGTCACATCATTATTAGCTTGTTAGCTTGCCGTAGGCATGCTTATGCATTCGTTTCAGAATTCATGTCATATTTTCTATGTCAAAATAAAACAATCTAGATCAAATCTAACATTACCAAACATTC